>JAODAL010012327.1:0-95893 GCA_025379985.1 Phyllomedusa bahiana
AGAGTGCCCCCCCATAGTAGCCAGCCCCCCCCTTACCCAGTGCCCCCCCATAGTAGCCAGACCCCCCCTTAGCCAGTGCCCCCTCATAGTAGCCAGAGCCCCTACCAGTGTCCCCCCCATAGTAGCCGGGCCCCCCTTAGCCAGGCCCCCCATATACCCAGGGCCCTCCTTAGCCATGCCCCCCATAGTACCGGGCCCCCTTAGCCAGTGCCCCCCCCCATAGACCCAGAGTCCCCCTTAGCAGGCCCCCCCCTAGTAGCCATCGCCCCTCCTTAGTCAGTGTCCCCCCCATGTAGCCAGGCCCCCCTTAGCCAGTGTCCCCCCCCATAGTAGCCAGGGGGCCCCTTTGCCAGTGTCCCCCCCATAGTAGCCAGAGCCCCCTTAGCCATTGTCCCCCCCCACGGGGCCCAGAGCCCCCCTTAGCCTTTGCCCCCCTCATAGTCCCGGGGCCCCCCCTTAAACCCCAGTCCCCCCTAGTACCCGAGCCCCCTTAGCCAGTGCCCCCCCATAGTAGCCAGAGCCCCCCTGTGGGTATTTTAAAAAAACAAAACAAAAAAAAAAAAAACAATAACCCTTTCCTGGCAGGTCCCGGCCGCTCCGACTCCCGCCGGTCCGTACTGCGCCCTGATGGGGGGCCCGGGTGAAGTGACGTCATGCGCGCTAGTCACGTGGGGGCCGGCGCCCGGCAGGCTAAAGGGTAATGCGTTCAGCCTGGGGGAGATTGCGGAAAATTTCGATCACCGATATTTTAGGGAAAATTCTGCAGATAATTATTATATGCGCATTTTTCGGGTTTTCCTGTCATTTGGGGCCCCAGCAAACGCTTAGAGCAAGAGCGGGTGAGCGGGGTGTGCGACGTCATGATTTGGATTGTATGGTTGTCATTGGTGGAAAAATCACTGACCTCGTTTTGCATAAAACGGTTTCCTGTTCGTACAGTCTTTCGTGTCTAACACTAGAGCAAGAGGTGCTGGTGTTCTCAAAACACCAGCCAGAGACACTCTTTTCTCATACGACAACTATGCTTTTATTGTAACATTGAATATATCTAGTTCTGTACAGCCGCGGGGAGGGGGGGGGCGGGGAGGACGGGGCCGACAGGTTTGGAAAGGGGGGGTATATTGTGCAGCCCAGAACCCCTTTTTAACCCGCATTGAAATGGCATTTTTTTTTCCCCTTTTTTCCAAACCCCCGAGGTGAAATTGTACCTTTTATTTTGTGAATCCCATTTTTTTTTTAAATTCAAGAAAATTTTTATTAAGGAACAAATCAAAGAATCAAGTAGTTAGGTGGTTGCGAAAACACAAAAAAGAATAAGTGGTCAATAAAAATTTTACAAAAACAGAGCCTCAGTAATACCAAAAAGGGAACAAAGATCGTTAGGATAAAAGGATTTTTTATTAATAAATATATTATATATATTTATATATATTATAATTTTTATTTATATATATAAAACAAAAAACCCACAGATAAGCAAATGTTGTAGGAACTTTTGCAGTTTTAAAGGGGCAATATGAATGCAATATAAGAAAATACGTGAAAGAAAAAAAGGGGTTGTAAGCGCCCTCGGTTAGGGGGCGTAAAAGGCCCTAGATCAAGTTGTGTAACTAAAGAAAAAATTGAAGATGACATAGGGACAGACAAGTTACACTCTCACATGACACACCCATACAACACATAAAACAAGACAAAACCCACAAAAAAAAAGGGGGGGGGGGGAGAAGGAGGGGGAAAAGAAAAGCACTCTCCTCTAAGAGAGAGCACTTTAAGAAGTAATTGAGAGAAAGAGTGGGGAGTTCTGGAAGAGTGACCAAATGATACCAGGTTCAAACTGAATTTATCTAATTGTTCAGGAGTTCGGGAGATAAACTCCTCCATTCTCCTCACAAACCCAATTTCCGTGAACCATTCGTCTAAGGATGGTGGGATATTGGATTTCCATTTACGCGGGATAACAGTTTTAGCGACCTGAAGCAGGTGCTTAAGAAGGGATTTTTTGAACTTATCAACAGACATGGGAATCATGAAGAGCAGCAGTGCCTCCGGAGTATTCGGGATCGAAACCCCAGTAATTTCCTTCAATTACTTCTAGGACCGAAATCCAGAAGCTAAGTAGCACAGAGCATCCCCACCAGACATGGGACATAGTCCCCTTTTCCTTTCCACATCTCCAGCACACATCCGAGGTGGAGGGAAAGATTTTATGCAGCGCAGAAGGAACCCTGTAACAGCGGGAGAGGATTTTGTAGCAAGTCTCCTGGTGTTTGGACGCCACCAACGCTTTATGGGTCATCTGAAAACATTGTTCCCAATGAGCGGAAGTGAAGGAAAGACCTAACTCCTCTTCCCACCTAAGGCAGAAAGAGGAGGGAGAGCTCGCCCTACCAGAGAGCAATAATTTATACAGGAATGACAAAGAGTGCCTCGTGTTTGCGGACAATACTACAGCTGACTCAAAAGCTGTGAGGGGTCTAGTCAAATGGAACCTGGACTTAATCTTGTGAAAGAAGTGAGAAATCTGAGCAAGTTGAAATGAGGCATTGGCAGGAGCTGAGTTCCCTCCAAAAATATCGGCAAGTGGTCTTAATTTCCCTTCAGAGGCCACCTGGCAGAGGCGCAAGGGAGTCCTTTTCGTCCCACCCAAGAAAACTTTTGGCGAGACAGCCGGAGGGAAGTCAGTGTTATCAGTAAGAAGCACACAGGGGCCCTCACGGTTTATAAAAGTGTGGGAGTTTCTGTAAGAGTATAGGACAGACAGGGTTTGTTTTAAGCAAAAAGATGAGGACATATTGTCACCCAAGGCAGGAGTCCAGGTCCAGGGGAGAACTGCCACCGCGGAAGAACTAAGGTCCTCTGCCAAAGTGACCCACAGTTTCCTATCCCCATCATTAGCCAGCGCCAAAAACCTCGAGTAAGCTGAGGCCAGATAATACAACCTACAGTCAGGCAACCCCGTATCCCCCGCAGCCTTAGGCTTTGTTAATGTGTCATACGCTATTCACGGTTTTTGAGCGGACCACACAAAAGCCGTGAAGCATCTTTGAATATTTTTCCAAAACTGGGTCGGGATATGTATGGGAAGGGTTTGAAAGAGGTATAAGAATTTAGGTAGAATAGACATTTTTAATAGATTGATTCTGCCAAACTAGGACAATTCCTTGTTCTGCCAGTTATCCAGGTCCCGTTTAGTTTTATGCAACAGAGGAAGGAAGTTATTAGCAAAGAGCTTCGACAAGTCTTCAGAGATGTGCACCCTCAGATACAAGATACCCGCTCTAGACCACTTGAAAGGAAAATTGGACTGTATGGAGGCCTGTTCTCAGGCAGTAATACCGATACCGAGGACCTCAGACTTGGAAAAGTTTATTTTAAAATTTTAGCAATTCCCCAAATTTCTGATTTCGGCCATCAGAGCTGGGAGGGAAATATGTGGGTTCGGGATGTAGACCAAAAGGAACATTTATACTCCCGAGCCCCAATAGTAATCCCTTTAATATCCGGGTCCGATCTGATGGCCGCCATCAGACTCTCCATAACCAGTACGTAAAACAGCAGGGACAGGGGGCAACCCTGTCTAGTCCCATTTGAGATAGAGAAGGGAGCAGACAGGGCGCCATTAACCTTAAGACGGGCAGAGGGCACGCGATACAAAGCTGCAATCTTGGCTAAGAAACCGGGGCCAAGACCCAAATGACTGAGAGTTTGATGCAGAGGAGGCCACGAAATACGATCAAACGCCTTCTCCGCGGATTGGGGGGCGTGTCCGGGCACCAACTAAGATGGCCGCTTAACTCCTCGGCTCCTGAGACCAGTCGCATAGTAAGGGGGCTGCTGTGCGTAATTCCTGGCGAAAACCCTACAGAAAGCAGAGAAAAAGAGGGCCGGCATCACAGAGAATCACCCGGAGCAGTTGCGGGCGCTTAGCCATAGTGTGCGGCTCACTCCCACCATAGAGGCTGCTGACGGCGGGAAAACAGAGAAAAAAGGCCTGTGACTAATGCTGAAGGGGCGCAGAGTGAAGCGGCGTGAAGAACAGTCTAGGCAATAGCTTGAACTAGCACAAGAGGACAGCGGTGTACACATGCTCCGGTGACCGAGAATTGTAGCAAACAGATTGAGGTACCTTCTTTGCAGATACCACGAGGTATGAGCGGGTACAAGCGGGCAGTGGGACTTGCGGGCAGAGCGGAGGCGGGCGGAGAAACTCCGGTAACGGAGCGGGATAATCCTAAGGGCTTCCTCCGAAATAGCAGCAAATCCTTGGGCTAAATAAGTATTACAAGCCCGGTGGTCCCACAGCGCAGTGTACACGCTCCGACTGGGCCGTATACCACGAGGGCGACGCGGCCATTTTATCTCCCAGCCGCATCAGCACGGCGCAGCCTGGCTAAACCAAAAGCCCAAAGATCCCAACCCAGGCGACACAAAGAGAGAGTGCCCGCATTAGAGACTATCTCCCTACAACGTTATATCACAAAGCCCTCCTCCCCGGGAAAAAAGCCAACCCTGGGGCCTTTAAGGAGCGTCCTCTCGGACTACCAAGCCCAGAAGGACCACGCACCTAAGCCTTCACAGAGGTCTCTAATAGACAGCCAACAATCACCTCCTGCCCAACCGCATCAACCCATTGACTTGCATATACCTCTGGACCCCTTATCCAGAGCGGTACACCACTTAAAAGATCCTTCAGCAGACACACTCCCTCAGAAACCACAAGAGATCACTAAAGGGAATATGCCCAGATCCAGCAGTTCTACCAGAAATCGCACACCCGGCAACTCCAAAAGAAATCAGGACACTGCAAACGCCAAACGAACCGCTTGGTCCGAGCCAACAGATGATAATATGGATGCTGAATCCTCTCCTAGATCACATCGTCTTAAGACATCAGACTGGGTCTCATCATCAGAATCCCTGCTGGAGACTTCAGATGGAGTGTCAGAGCTAACCTCCCAGCCTTCCGATATAAAAGAATATATCCGCCACCTGCCAACTAGACAGGACTTCAAATCCCTGATACGAGAGGTCAAAGAAGCATGTAGATCAGAGATTGCGGTAATCAGGTCAGAGCTTAAAGGCATTGCTGGCAGAGTGGAAGATATAGAGGAAGCGCATGATACCACACGGCGATATATCTTAGACCTACAGTCACATGTCTCCTTACAGGCCACAACTCTTAGGGAAACTTCTAGACACTTAGAAGACCTGGATAACAGGGGAAGGCGCTGCAATATAAGGATCAGAGGGCTTCCGGAGCCCAAAGAACCTGAGGACCTACCGGTAGTCCTTACAGCTATCTTCAACTTTATACTGGGTGAGCCAGATACACATGTGGTTCAACTGGACAGAGCTCATAGAGCACTCAAACCTAAAATGTCCTCCGCTGCTCCCAGGGATGTGGTTTGCTGCTTGCATGAATTCCAACTCAAAGAGCGCATAATGAAAGCTGCCAGAGCTCAAAAGGTGATCGAATTTGAAGGATCGCATCTACAAATCTATCAGGACTTGTCCTGGATTACTTTATACAAAAGAAGATGTCTTAAACCATTACTGGAGACCTTGAAACAAAATAACATCAAGTATAAGTGGGGCTACCCTTTCATGCTGATTGCAACTAGAAATGGCGGGTCCGTATCCTTGAGATCTTATGGAGACCTCCAACAATTCTGCTCCACTCTAGATATCTCGGCGCCTGATTTGCAGGACTGGGAGCTGGAATCCCCTCCCCCAGCGCCCCTGACAACATGGTCACCAGTCAATCTGACAAAAAGAAACAAAGCTGGAAAAGTGCCAAGGAAATCGTCTCTGACACAGGATCAACATTCCAATACCTGAAGAAGCAGGGATGCGCTGATGAAGGTTTTTTCTCTTCTGTTCTCAGATACAGCTCACCTGCTATAGAATATCGCTGTTGATGTCCTAACAGCGACCTGTGAACGGTTTTCCTCGGTAGACTAGTCAAGGTTGTGAGGACTATTGACATAGTTCCTCTAAGACAGACCCTGACGGTCCTGATCGCATGTTACAGAGGTTACCTGTTCCTATAGCTTTATGCCAGGTTATTTTTTGGTACCATTGAATAGGCTTATTAATATGCAGCCCCCTATGTTATGTTGCGTTGGTTCCTGTGACCCTCCGGGTGTGGTATGAAAAAACATTTGAACTCCCCCACAGGCTTAGGTAGCCAGGTATTTAGGTTACATTTTTCTACCATAATGGAGTTCTCTCCCACCCCGGGGGGGCACAGTAACTAGCGCATTGATGTATATTTGTTTCAGCAAAGGTCTCGAGTGGCCGCTGGTTGGTGTTAACTCACTGGTTCACGTTTTACCCCACAAAGGGGATCACCTAGATGGGTAAAGAGTGGGTAGTTGTGCCCATCATGAGATGTAATTGGTTCACGTCTCAACTCATACTATCCCCTACCCAGAGCTTTGGCTCTGGTATGTACTGCACTAGTATGTTCCCATGTGATTGTGTCTCCCCCTGTCCTACTGTGTCTTTCACCCCCACCCCTCGAGTAAGCACGAGCAGCGCTAATATCACGAGCCTAGAGCCCAGATGGGTTCACCTCTTCCACCTCCGCAATGGTTAGCTTTATCTCACTAAATGTGAAGGGCCTCAATTCGATGCAAAAGCGCAGACTCCTAATCAATGAGATTAAATTTGAGAAAGCCGATATTGTGTTCTTACAAGAAACGCACTTCGATACTTCAGGGAATTTAAATTTCTTCAAAAACTTATATCCTGTCTCTTATATTGCATCCCAATCCCGAAAACGCGCTGGTGTAGCTATCATGCTTTCAGCATCATGCCCTTTCCAAATCACTAGCTCCCTCCTAGACGACCAGGGTAGATACATCATTCTCCAAGGCACTTACATGGGTGCCCCTCTCACACTCTGTAACATCTATGCTCCAAATCAGTCACAACTTAGATTTTTGCGACGAGTTCTCCTTAAAATAAAGAGGTCATCTTCCTCTATGGTGCTAATTGGGGGAGACTTCAACCTGGCATTCTCCGAGCACCTAGATAGGCTTCATATGCAGCGTGCTAAGCCCAACCAGGCTCAGGCCAACCTCTCTAGAGAATTCAGGAAAATAATAAGACGGTTTGGACTATTTGATCTTTGGAGAATAGCTCACCCAACAGAACGACAATACACATATTTCTCATCTCCACACCAGTCTCATTCGAGAATTGACTATTTTTTAGGTAATATACCGGCTCTGAGGCGTTTGGACACGGCAGATATTGGCCCCATCTCTTGGTCAGACCACGCCCCTATATCACTGAATCTTCGGTCAGATTTCGCTAATATACGTAGATGTCATTGGAGACTCAATGATAACCTGATAAAAAATCCTCACTCTCGTGAACAAATTAGGAGTAGCTTGGTAGAATACTTTGCGAACAACGAGGGCTCAGTAGAATCCCGTGTAGTTCTTTGGGAAGCTCACAAAGCTGTCATTCGAGGTGAATGCATGGCTATCGGATCGAGGATTAAGAGGGATGCTCGGTTGCAAAGGGAACAGATCCAGGCCAAATTGGCTGCACTAGAATCCTCTTTGGGCGCAAATCCAACAAAGGCTACACTAAGAAAAATAGTGGCATTGAGATCACAACTCAAAACATTAGCAATTGGGAAGACTGAAAAGCTACTAGTCTTTTCTAGACAACGCTACTACGAGAAGGGCAATAGAGCGCATTCTTTGCTAGCAAAACAGCTACGAGATGACACTTTGCGTAGACACCCCCACGCTCTGAAACTTAGGACGGGACAAATTACCCATGACCCGGAGGCAGTTGCCAAAGAGTTTCATGCTTATTTCTCGAAACTATATTCTCTCCCTGAAACGCTACCCTCCCCTGAGGCTGACAGGGAGCGAAAATTTCAACAATTTATTGAAAAATGCAAGCTTCCCACTCTTTCCGCTGATGAGAGAGATGTCCTCAATGCGCCTATTGAACTGGAGGAGCTCGAGGCAGTGATTAAAAACTTGAAAAAAGGAAAAGCCCCGGGTCCAGATGGGCTTACAAACATATATTATCAAACCTACGCTCCCCAACTAGCTCCTTTCCAGTTAAAAGTGTATAACTCCATCTTGGCTGGTAAACCCCTGCCTGGTACCTTTCTTCACTCATACATAACCTTAATTCCCAAGCCAGACAAGGACCCTATGGAAGCGGCTAACCATAGGCCGATTGCCTTGCTAAATGTGGACCTAAAAATATTTACAAAAATACTGGCAGACCGCTTGGTAGGGTGGCTTCCGAGGCTGATACACAAGGACCAGGTGGGGTTTATCCCAGGTCGCCAGGAAGGGGATAATACGAGGAGGGCAGTAGACCTCATAGAGATACTCAACAGATCAAATGCTCCGGGTCTGATGCTTAGCCTTAATGCCGAAAAGGCATTTGACCGATTAAACTGGTCATACTTATGGGCTACTCTCAAAAAATTTGGTTTTAGGGGTCCTTTTGTAGAGGCTCTAAAAGTATTATATTCTATTCCATCTGCTACCATCAAACTGCCGCACACGAGTTCCCCCTTGATTAAGCTGACCAATGGCACTCGTCAAGGATGTCCACTATCCCCATTATTGTTCGCACTATGTGTAGAGCCATTAGCCTCAGCCATTCGCCTTAATCCAGATATAAAGGAATAGTCGTTAATAATGTAGAATACAAGGTATCGTTATTCGCAGATGACATACTCCTGTCACTGACCTCCCTGCATATCACCCTCCCCAATCTTCACTCTCTCCTACAAACTTTCCAAAGCATCTCCGGGTACAAGATAAATACAAATAAAACGGAAGCCATGCCTATCAACTTGAGTCAGACTGATTTGGAATTCCTGCAAGCTAACTATCAGTTTAATTGGAAGCCTAATTCCATAAAATATCTAGGGGTCAATATCACTAAAAACTTTCCCTCCCTCTATAGTCAAAACTTCCCCAAACTTTACTCCGAGATACGTGCATATATACAGAAGTGGCGGAACTTGCCGCTATCATGGTTTGGGCGCATCTCTGCTGTGAAGATGACCATTCTACCCAAATTGCTATACTTGTTCGAAACTTTACCCATCCCGATTCCTTTTAAAGACTTAAAAACACTTCAAGCTTCTATTCTAAAATTCATTTGGGCTTACGGGAGACACCGCATTAAAAAATCCACACTCCTCCCTAGGAGAGAAGAGTGGGGATTGGGGTTTCCTGATATAATTAAATATTATTGGGCAGCTCAACTACGTAGAGTCCCAGCGTGGTCATCGCTTTTAGCCTTCTCCAGATGGGCAGAATTAGAAAAAGCATGGCTTGCACCTACACACCCAAACTCTCTGCTATGGAATACCTCTCAGAATTGTATAAAAATTTTGTTAGTAATATCATTTTCTGGGGACGTTATATTGATGACATCATCATACTGTGGTCAGGTGATAGAGAAAACTTTCTCTCTTTTATTGAGAGCCTCAACGTCAACTCCGTAGGTTTAAAGTTCACGTTCGAAATCAACGACCGTGAGCTAGCATTTCTGGACCTTTTGATAAGAAAATCTAATGATGGGATTTTGGAGACAACCATTTTTAGAAAGCCAACTGCAGGAAACAGCCTTCTTAAATGGGAGAGTTTCCATCCACGTTCCCTAAAACAGGGTATTCCAAAGGGCCAGTACATTAGAACTCGCAGAAATTGCTCATCCTTACAGCTATACAAAGAAGAAGCTGATCGATTAAAAACAAGATTTTTAGAGCGAGGTTACCCAAAAAAACTCATTTGCACGCGATACTGATAGAAATTCATTTCTTCAGGTTCATTCGCGTAATAAGAACTGTGAGTCCACACGTATTATTGGCACCTTTGATCTTGCGTCTTCCCAGATTCGCTCTCTTATCAGGAGTTTTTGGCCTTTGCTCACCCAGGACCCTATATTATCCCAATTTGTTGATCCAGCCCCCGCTATTACATTCAGGAGAGGGAGAAATATTGGGGATCGACTTGTACATAGTTTATATACCCCTCCCCGTCCCTCCCCTATGTGGTTGACTACAAAAACAGTTGGGACATATAGATGTGGGAGTTGTAAAGCATGTGGGCTAATTGATGTCTCTAAATCATTCACATGTATTTCGACGGGCCGTACCTTTCAGATGTACAGTTATGCAAATTGCAAAACGAAAGGTGTCATATATCAGTGTTCCTGTCCATGCCCGTCCATGTATGTTGGAAAGACAAAGCGTGAACTGAGACGCCGTATTTTAGAACATATTGGCGATATTACACATAAACGGGACTCTCCGGTCTCACGCCATATGAATACCTTCCACTGTGATAACCCATTTGCTTTATCCTTTTCTGTAATCGAAGTGGTCTCACCATCTCCACGTGGGGGAGACTTTGATCGAAAGCTATTACAACGGGAAACCCGTTGGATCTTCAATCTTAAATCATTGAAGCCAACGGGTCTCAATGATTTTTTGTCCTTTGCTCCATTCATTTAGCAAATTGTTCAATTCACTAAATATTACATATTTATGCATCATCAGTATTAATATGTGGTATGGTGTGCCATAGTGCTCCATTATTTATATGTATCTTCTTCCAGTATTTTTCATTTATCATTCATATTTGAAATTCATCTTTGTATGTTAAATATTATTTTTGCTTTATTTAAATTCAGTATCAACAAGCCATATTTTGGTACGTGATTATAGCTATGAACATCTACGTTATCTATTGAGTACCTCATTGGACCTTCAGTGTGGGACCTTTTACTGGGTCTATTACTAACATTCATCTGGTTAGTTGCACATAAGTATCCTGCTCTATGGGCTTGTTTTTTTTTTATATATCTATAGTACACTATATAGCGCCTTTGTACTGCCACAACGTATATTTTTTTTTTTTCTATTTTAGGTTCAGTATTAATTAGCCATATTTCGGTATATCATACACGTTGTATATACCTATTGGAACTCTATAGTATCTTATAGGATTCTTAGTTTGGATCTTTTATATGGTTTATCACAAATATACAACTGTTTAGCTGCATACAAATATTTTGCTCTATAGGCCTCGCTTTTTATAATTATAAAAATACTGCTTAGCGCCTTCATTGCCATGTTGTATGTTTATTTTCTGTTATTCAAGCCTCGGCTCTGTCTGCGATATTGCAGTCATTATATGTGCCGTCGGCGCTGCTGAGAATGCGCCGGGTGACAGCGGCATTGCATCCTGGTCTATGTAGTTTATTTAACTGTTTGTTTTTCCCTCCCCGCTACTGCACATGCACGAGGCATTTTCCGGTATTGCATGCCGGACCTTGTAGTTCTAACACCTTTGTAACATGTGTTTTTTTTTTTTTTTTTTTTTTTTGGGCGTTTGCATACAGGGCTCTGTGGTTGTCAAAGGTGCTAATGGCTGATACTAATTGGGTCTAATTTGCCTTGCTATATATGTGGCTTGTGATTCACTGAATTTGTTACTGCTTGGACCTGTCTCAGTAATCAGATAGCGGGGATCTGTACATGACTTATCCTGGACCCCGTCCTCTATCTTACCAGCCCTGTTTTCCATCATTAAGGGACGTGAGTTATATTTATTGCATACATCTTTTTGTTTTTTCCTTAGATGTTCCGTATTGTTGTTATCAACTGCAATTTTTCCCTGATGAACCCCAGTATCTAGGGGGGAAACGCGTTGGAATATTGGAATATTTATGCGTTATTGATCATCTTCCTATGACGCATCATCAATTCATAGTATTATTGAACATCAAACGTATATTGTCTGTTGTATTGTTATTTATCACAGCACTTTTTTTGTTTGTGCACTCCATTTGTGGTATATGTGTTTTTCTTTTTTTCATTTAGATGTAGCTAGGGACAGGGTTAGTTTAGGTTCCATGTGGGGGCGCCCTTATTGGGGCGATTTCCCCATTTTTGAGGCAGACAGGTCTTTGATAGGGTATATTTGAGGGTGTCTTTTCGTTTTCTTTCTCAATTCTTATTTATTTTTATTAAAAGTTATGTTTTATGTATCTTTATTCTAGGTGTTATACCTGTAGTTGTTTTGGTATGGAATACCTCAAATGGACACTCAGCTACAATTCTATTGGGGCCTATGGCTCTAACGAGAGACGTCTGGAGGAGATGTACAAAGAAATTCAACCTATGTTCACAGGCCTCGGGTCTCACTTCATTTTTGTTCAATCCGGCCTTTCAGGCTGGACTGAACAATCCGGGCATGAAGGTCTGGTTTGATAAGAGGCTTTTCCAGGCAGCAGACTTAGTAGACCCTACTACTAGAAGGGTTATGACGTTTGACAGATTAAAATCCAAATTCTCCCTACCAGAGTCGAGCCGTTTTTCTCACTTACAGATTACACACTTTTTACACAGTGCACTGGGTACTCAAACGGTTTCAACTCCCACAACATTTGAATGGATTTGCAGAAATAACACTTCGACTAGAGGTTTAATATCAGAAATGTATTCACTTCTCTCCAATCCATCCCCAGATGTTTTGGTGAAACATGGCTACATGGCAAAATGGGAGGCATTTATTCAAAGGGAAATCACAAAGGAGGAGTGGCAGATGATATGGCAAAGGGCTGCACAGACATCGCGTTGCAATCTATATAGAGAAAATCAATATAAAATATTAATGTTGTGGTACCATACCCCCACTATGTTACATAAATTTAATCCTCTTGTGCCTAACACTTGCTGGAGATGTCATTCCGCTCCGGGAAATGTTTTTCACATATTTTGGGAATGCCCCAAGATAGGAGATCTGTGGAAGGCAGTAAAATCTCTCATTAAAGATATGACGGGATTGAAATTGCCTGTGGACCCCCTATTTTACTTGCTAAATCTAACAAATATACAAGTCAGGAAACGCACAATGAAGATGATTATGCATGTTCTTACGGCGGCGAGATGTCTGATTGCTGTGTTTTGGAAGAGGCAGGATTCTCCTTCTCTGATGGACTTGACACAGAGAATTAAAGATGTCCGTCATATGGAGTTTCTTACAGCTTCCATAAACAATTCCCTGGATTTGTTTTATGCAACTTGGGAGATCTGGGATACATTTGTGTCAGAGAGAGGCCTCTGATTCGGTGGAAACATGTGATCCTGAGTCTTGGGTACATGCTTTAAGCTTTACTATGCTCAATCTGCGGACTTCCTGCTCGTCCCCTTCAGTATTATTCCCTTATGTGTCTTGTCCTGTGTTGTGTTTAGTAGATTCATAGTGAATTCAAGCTTAGAGAATTTAACTAGCTCTGGAATATGCTTGCATAAGTATGAATATCACATTTACATGTTTCTCACTTTTGTATGGATGTGTATTACTGGCTCATCGTTAGATGTTTCTACAGAGAAATGGATACATACCTGTCAATGCTGAAATATGTTATCTCATCAACTGTTGCATTCTTGTATGAATCTGTATAATTATACTTAATAAAAACACAGTTTATCAAAAAAAAAAAAAACGCCTACTCCGCATCCAGCGACAGCACCACAAGTGGAGTCTTGCGGGAGCGTGCATGATGGATAAGATCTAGCGTTTTAAGCGTATTATCGCGCGCCTCCCTGCCCGGAACAAAGTCCACCTGGTCCGGGTGAACTACCGAATTTAAAAGGGGGTTGAGTCTATTGGCAATCAACTTTGCTTATAGTTTCAAATCCACATTTAATAACGAGATAGGACGGTAGTTGCCGCAACATTGGTGGTTCTGACCAGGTTTAGGAATAATAGCGACATGTGCCAATGTGGCTTGGGCAGGAAAGTGAGTATCAACTGTGATGGAGTTAAAGGCGTCCACAAGCACTGGGCTGAGTAGGTCCTGAAAGGTTTTTTAGAATGGTCCCGTGAAGCCATCCGGCCCTGGGCTTTTCCCACCGGCAGATCCTTAATGACCGCCTGCAACTCCATCAAAGTGAATGCTTCCTCCAAGGCCTTGGCAGCCGGAGCTGGGATCCTGGATGCCAAGGATGGGTGTGGAAACACGCCCGGTTGATTGTGATGGGAGGGGGATGGTAAGTTATACAACTTGGAATAGAATTAATGAAAGGTTTGAGCAATTTCCTCAGTGGAATGAACCATGGAATTTGAAGTGGTCTTGATAGAAGGAACATGAGATTGGGCCATCTGGGAACGGACTGCCCTGGGCAACATCCGCCAACACTTGTTGCCATATTCATAGAATGAGCTGCGGCATTTTTGGAGAAGACAGCCCCATGAGGTCTCCAAAAGACGTCGCACCTCCAAACGCGCAGTTTGCAGTTCCCAGTTCCCAGAGGACCGTAGGGGAGAGGGCACCTTTGAGCACCGTCTCCAGGGTGGATACCCTGGAAAGAGCTTTTGTAAGTGTAGCCGCTCTGTCTCTTTTGAGCCCAGAGCCATGTTTAATGAAAGTACCCCAGAGCACGCACTTAAGTGCCTCCCATTGGGTAGTCCTAGGAGTGGAATCAGAGTTTGTGAAGAGTCAAGAATTGGGAGATCTGGTTCTCAATGTCAGTGACACACAGTGTCCAAAAGGAGGGACTCATTTAACTTCCAATTCCAGACTCTCTCTCGCGTGGCAGAAAGTCGAAGGGAGCAGAACACTGGAGCGTGGTCAGACCACATAATGTTCCCAATGGAGGCAGAAACCAAAATAGGTAAGGCAGAATGCTGGACCATTATATAGTCTAGGCGGCTATAGGAGCCATGGGGGAGGGAAAGAAAGAGTAGTTCCTATCAGAGGGGTGTAAAATCCTCCAGGTATCACAAAGCTGGAGTAGCGAAAGGGCTCTTTTCACCTTCTTGATAGCAGAATAAGCTAAGGCAGATTTCCCAGAGGAGTTATCCAGAGTGGAGTCAAGCATAACATTAAAGTCACTACTAAGTATAACAGTCCCCTGGACCAAGGGAAGAGAAATGTCGACTAAGGATTCAAAAAACCTGGCCTGGCCTACATTCGGGGCATAAGCATTGATAATGGTAAACAGCTGCCCACTGCTAGAGAGGACCAATATGAGGTAGCGAACCTCTGGATCCACAGTACATCTGACAACCTGGTGCGTCAGGGTCCGATGAACGGCTATGGTGACCCCCCCTGGACCGGGACTCAGGGCAATTAGCGAAGTGCCACAAGGTATAATGTTTACTCTTGATATTGGGGGTGTGTCCTACCTTAAAATTAGTCTCTTGGAGGCATACGGTTTGGACTCCAGAGCGATGAAAATGGTGGAGAACCTGTGCGCGCTTCTCCGGCGTGTTCAGACCCTTTGCGTTAAAGGAGGCAATACGAAGGTCCATTGCTGGAAGAGTCAGGGGGGGGACTTCAATCCACACCAAACTAGGACAAGCCTCCAACTCCAGAACCACTGCTGCAGAAGAAGGGAGAAAGGAAGAAGAAGAAAAAGAAGAGAGAGAGAGAGAGAGAGAAAAAAAACACACACACTAAAACACAAACACACACCCTAAGACAAACAAAACACGAGACAACAAACACAAAAGCAGGTACCAAAGTCCTGTGCATTATCTGAACAAAATAAATTCAAGGAATGAGAATCCTGCTAAATTGAGTGAACTCAGAGCAGGAGTTCCACCTACTGGGGGAATGTGGTAAAGCTCAGGAGAATAGAGAAGACTCCCCTCAACCGTCATTATAATACAACTGAACAAGAATAACAATGATAACCAGGCTTCTATTAAATGGACTCATAAGAGGAAGACTACACTAGCACCTAAAAAAGATGCAACAAAATATTAGCCACGTAACCCGTGAGGAACCATCAAAGTCAAACCAGAAGTAACATATCCTCCTACATTGTGTGGAGCACCTCTCCCAGAAGTTTCCGGAAAAGCGTCCTCAGGAAGGATTCGAAGGAGGAGAGCGCTGCCGGTCCCGAGCCAAGGGGCCCCCAGAACCTTGCCGCGGGTCTCCTTGCCGCCTCTGCGGAGGGGTAGCGGCAGTCGGTGTAGAAACAAGCTGCAAACGTCTCTTCCACTGGGGAGGTTTAAAGGCAAGGGAAGGGCCGAAGGTCGGCAATCGGGGACAAGTTCTGATTGAAGAGGAACACTGCTGGAAGGTCTTTGCTGAACATATCTTATTTTTTTTGACGTACTGAGTTTGCAAGGGTATCCCTTTGATGCTATTTCCCTTAAGATTTTCCAGAAGAGTGGTTTCAGAGTGGCCCTCTGAGCTATAGTAAGACGAGACAAGTCCTGTAGAATCCTGATAGGGGCACCCTGATAAGACAGTGACTTACGCTGCACTGAGTTTCCTTTGAAATAGTGAACCCGGCACACACATCCCGTGGTCTTGGATCATCGGGTTAAGGTCTTGCTCTATGGCCCTTCCAGTCAATGTGAGTGAGTGGGGCCCCTTGGAGGTCATTGAAGATAGCCGTGACCACTGAGAACAAATCGGCATTAGGAACAGATTCTGGAGGCCCTGATGGTAGTTTGTTAGCTACTGCATTTTCAAATGTCATCCAAATGTTGTTGTATGGCGAATAGTTGAACCGAATGTTGCGCCACTTCATCAGAAACCGTTGCAAGATTAGCAGAGGTCTGGGACCGGGCCTGATCCAGGTCGCCCACTTTCGTATGCAAGGAAGACAATTCTGCGCGTAGGTGGGCGAAATCCCCGACCATCTGCGCAGACAATGTGGAGATGTCGGCCTTTGAGGGAAGAGACTGCAGCAGTTGTTTCAGGTCAGCTAATGTCACCGGCTTGTTTTCATCCAGTGGAGCTGGGGTGTCACTGATAGGAAAAGAGGTATGCACCTGACTAGGTTGTTGCACCGCTGCTCCAAAGATCGCGGGTGTATGTAAGTGGGTGATTGATTGGCGGTCAAGAAATTAATTACAATCAGGCAGAATGCATAAAAAATGAAAGGTTTATTACATAAATAGGATAGAATGATACTTAACTGCAGTTACAGATGTTATCGATGCATAGTTCGTGCAAGGCGAAAAGGGGAGCCCCGCGGTACCTCATGTAATCCTAATTCGTCCGATGACACAGAAAGGGGGGTGCTGGGCGCATGCCATGCCCCAGCCGAAGCTAGCTCTCAATGGCACATCAAGCCTTTTTATCCTAGTCAGAGCTGTCTCCCTTAACGCTCAGTATGCCCAAACTTAGTATCCCTTATGTCTAAGTTGTATAGTCAGCATTACCACAGAGACTTCAGAATTATCTGGCCATCCATACATGGTAGGGTATAATTAGAGATGGGCGAATTGATTCTAACGAAGTGGAATTCGTTTAGAATTTCAGGAAAACTTCGGTTCTGAACGAAGTTGAAGTTTGGGGTACTTCGCATGAACGAAGTGTGCTTTTGATTGATAAAATGGCTGCGAGCACATGGCGTTACATGGGGCAAAGAACTCTGGGAGGAAGAAGGGCATAGCCTACATGACATGTGCAGAGATGAAGCCAATCAGAGACCGGCGGGATTCTGTGACGTCACCACACTATATAAGTCCGGGCGCGACGCTGGGAGCTCATACCGCTCATACAGCGATTTTTGGGGGGTGTCACAGCTTGTCTCAGAGACTGCTTTGCTTAACGTTTTAATTCTGATTTTGTGGGGTATTGGAACTGAAGTCCAGTGTGCGCCCAATGCAGCTGCATATACATTTTAATGCTAACTGCTCACAGCACATTGAATATCCAAGGGTTATCTAAGCCTGTTCCTGTTGTATTCATTTAAAGAAACAGCGTTTTTACAATCCAAATACCAATTCCTTTTTGGTTGCTCAATTCTTTTGCGCAATTTACATCCAGGGGTTTATAAAGCGTTGTTCTGCTTGTTACGGGTGTCCCTGCGACCCTCGTGTCGGGTCGCAGGGACCCCCGCAACGCCGCAGCACGCTCCTGGTCCCGTCCTGGCGCACGCTCCTGCTGCCGGCCGGGTGCACGCGCGCCCTCTAGTGCGCGCGCGGAACTGCCGGGAGATTTAAAGGGACAGTGCGCCGGTGATTGGTTTTCACTGGGCACGGTCCCTATTTTAGCCCTGCCTCTTCCCCAGCACCTTTGCCGAATCGATAGTGCCTTGTGCCTGGAGAGGAAGCGTTCCTAAAGTGTTTTGTTCCGTTTACTGTGTACCGTACCTTCTGCCTCCGTCCCTTGACCACGAACCATTGCCGCCTGTCCTGACCTTCTGCCTGTCCCCGACTACGAGCCTGCTTCACGATTTTGTACCACGCAACACCTCGGCTGCCACCGCAAGCAAGTCACGTCAGGGGTAGCGACCTGGTAGTAATCCGCCGCAGCAAGTCCATCCCGCTTTGCGGCGGGCTCTGGTGAAAACCGGACCTACTTAGATTCCGTTCCCCTGGCGTGGCTTACATCATCGCTTGTGGTGGTCCAGTGGATCCACTACCACATCCGTAACACTGCTGTTGTGGTGACTAAAAGAAACTGTCGTTTTCACCGCCAAAAAATAAATTTTTCCTGTAGCATAATTCATAACCGAAGATTAATGACAAGTTTTTCTCTTGCTGTGTACCGTAAAATACACGCCTTTGTAACACGCTACAAAGCTGGTAGCTTTTGGTTTCGCAATTTACATCCAGGGGTTGATTAAACGTTGTTCTGCTGTTGTAGTGACTTAAAGAAACCGTCTTTTTCACCGCCAAAAAAGACATTTTTCCTGTAGCATAATTCATATCCGAAGGTTAATTACAAGTTTTTCTCTTGCTGTGTACCATAAAATATACGCCATTGTAACAGGCTACAAAGCTGGTAGTTTTTGGTTGCTCAATTCTTTTGCGCAATTTAAATCCAGTTGTTAATTAAGCATTGTTCTGCTGTTGTGGTGACTAAAAGAAACCGTCTTTTTCACTGCCAAAAAATACATTTTTCCTGTAGTGTAATTCATAACCCATGGTTAATTACAAGTTTTTCTGTTGTTCTGTACCGTAAAATACACGCCATTGTAACACGCAACAAAGCTGGTAGTTTTTGGTTGCTCAATTCTTTTACGCAATTTACATCCAGGGGTTAATTAAGCGTTGTTCTGCTGTTGTGATGACTAAAAGAAACCATCTTTTTCACCGCCAAAGAAGAAATTTTGCCTGTAGCATAATTCATATCCAAAGGTCAATTAAGCCTGTTTGTGCTCCTCCTCCTCCACCACCACCACCATCTCAGCCTCCACAAGTACTGCTCCATCATACCTCATGTGCAGGGCACAGCAGTGTCACGCAGTTCTACACCTGGCTTGCCTCGTCGAACGAAGTCACACAGGGGAGGAACTGATCCGCGCCATGCAGCAAGAAATCGATGTGTGGCTTTCTCCGCGCCCACTGCAAATCGGAACCATGGTGACGGAAAATGGGCAGAACATGGTGTCTGCACTGCACCGAGGAGGGATGGTCCATGCGCCCTTCATGGCGCAAGTGTTCAATCTGGTTGTGAAAAGGTTCCTGAAGTCTTCCACCGATCTTCAGAAGATTCTGAAAATGGCCAGGAAACTGTGCATGCACTTCATCCATTCCTACAAAGCCAGGAACAAACCCTCCTCGAGTTGCAGCGGTAGAACGGGCCTCCCCAACACACTCTGATATTCGATGTTTCAACTAGTAGGAATTCAAGCCTGAACATATTGGACCGACTGTATGAACAGAGAAGGGCCATTAACGATTTTTTGATGATCCAGGCGGACAGGAGAACTCACCTGTGAAACTTTGATGTCAGCCAGTGGCAGCTCATGCGTGACACCTGCCGTTTGTTGAGGCCATTCGAGGAGGCCACGTTATTTGTCAGTCGCCAGGACTACGAGATGAGTAACGTCATTCCACTGCTTCATGTCCTGGAACAGATGCTGAAAAATATGTCTGGGCAGCAGGGGTGTCTGGAGAGCCGTGGCGACTACATCTCGCGGCCACATGAGTCGGTGGGGACTCGAAAATGGAGGGAGGAGGACGGATGACAATGGATAGAAGCATTGTCTGGTGAAAATTGAGTGGATTTTTCTGCCCAGTGGACAAGAGGAGGAGAGCAGGAGCAAGCTGGAGGAGGTAGATGGAGATGAGGAAGACGAGGCAGTTGAAACCGACATACCACCGTGGCAGTATACAGTGGGATGGAGGCAGGGAGCCCCTCGGAGTACTTGATGAGATGGCCACGCGCATGCTGATTTGCCTTGCCTAGTGACAGCCGAATAGTCCCACATCTGGCGAGGGATGACTTCTGGCTCTCAACCTATGGGACCCTCGCTACCGGTCCAAAATGGGAGCTTTTTCTAGCTGCTGAGAGGGAGGACAAACTCAAATACTATAGGGAAATCCTCCGTAAGTCATTTGGCCTTGCTATGTGCGGCATCGTCCCTCCTCTGACAGGTCTGACGGGGGGGTTCTTTCAGCGCTCACGTATCTACTGCCTTCTGGCTGCTGGGGGAAGGTGGGAGGGTAGAAGCAGCACCAGCTAACAAATCAGCAGAAACATAAGTCTGAAGTCACTGATGAGCTGCTTCCTATCACCCGCTAGTTGAGAGGGGACAGTCGAGCGAGCAGCAGCAGGACCATGGGAGCATGGACACTGAAACCAACAGTGGTGGTCTACTGGGACAGCACTCTGCCACCCCCAGTTAGAAGATCCGTGGGACTACTGGGGCAGCAAAACTGGATGTGTGGCCGCCAACTTGCAAGGCCCCCTGTGTAGCCAGGGCCCCCCCTTTTTGTCAGGGCCCATTGTAGCCAGGGGACCCTTGTAGCCAGGGACTCCCTGTAGCAGCCAGGGACCCCTTTAGTCAGGGCCCCCATTTCGTAGCCAGGGTCCATCTTTTAGTACTGGGCGCCCCCTTGTAGCCAGGACCACCTTGTTGTAGGTAGCTTAAAAAAAAAAAAAACTCAACAGCCACAGTCCCAACTTAACCTGGCTCGGGATCCTGCTTAAGGCCGCACGGCTCCGTACTGACCGCTGCATAGGCGGAGCAGTGAAGTGGACCGTCACCGTCGACGCCTACGTCAGCAAGTAGGGGCCGGCGCCCGCAGGCTGAGGGCCTAGTGCGTTCAAGCTCGCCGGGGGATCAGCGGAGGCAGCGCTAGTGGCGCTGTGCTCCGCTGACTCACGCGCAGCCCCCGGGTGTCAGGGACGTTAGTCCCCAACCACGGGTGGTATATGGGCGTCGGGACGTGGGTCCCGGGCGTCAGTGACCGGCAGATGCGCGGACGGGGCTATGGGGAGCGACGGCACTGCCTCCGCGGCCTCAGCGGTCGGGGGGCCCCACCCGGGGATTCCCCGGTCCCCCGGCGGCCCAGTCCGACCCTGGGTGTCATTGTTACCCCAAGGAGAACCCGCTTCTCCACGGGAAATGTGGAACGACTGACCATTGTCAAGATGAATCAGGCGTGGATTGACCAGGATTTCCACACACCAATGCTTAGGCGTCAGACTACATCAGCCATGATGAGTGCCTCACATAAACTGTGAGAACATAATAGTCTGGGGTTCAAACTACATGCCTCAGCACATATTCTGATGCGTCCACCCGCCTTGATGCCACTCATCTGCTGACAGTTTCTCCACTATCTGTCACCAAACCTTCTTTACAGGCCACTGGTATTGCCACCTACCTCCTCACTTGTCATTGTGCCAACTCTATGACCTCTTGGCTGCTGCTGAATGTTGCTGGTGCCAGACATCACACTGCTTGTCATTGTGCCACTCTCTGACCTCATGACTGTGCTCTGCCGCCGTCACTCACTCTCTGTCATTGTGCCACTCTGTGGCCTTCTTGTTTTTGCCACCTCCAGAATGTTATTGTGTCACTTCCTGACTCATGCTGCTGCTTGCCGTGACCCTTCACACTATGTGTCATTGTGCCACTCCTGTGGACCTATTTCCTGTTCTTGCCACATTCAGAATGTCATTGTGCCACTGTCTGACCATGCTTGCGATGCCATGACCTCACACACTGTGCATTTGTGCCACTCATGTGGCTACTCCAGTTTTGCCACCGCAAGGAATGTCATTGTGCCACTTTGTCTGCACCTCATGCTCTGCTGCCGTGCCCTCCACACTGTGTCATTGTGCCCAACGGATGTGGCCTACTCTGTTTTTGCTCCTCAAGAAAGTCATTGTGCCACTGTCATGACCTCATGTGCTGCTGCCGTGACCTCCACACTCTGTCATTGTGCCACTCTGTGCACTACTCCTGTTTTTGCACTTCCAGGAATTTGTCATTGTGCCACTATATGACCTCATGCTGTGGGCCTTGCTCCGTAACTCCACTCTGTGTCTTATGCCCTCTGTGGACCTTCCTCTGTTTTTGACACCTCCAGGAATGTAATTATGCACTGCCTGACTCATGATGCTGCTACCGTGACCTCCACCACTGTGTATTGTGCCACTATGTGGCCACTTACTCCTGTTTTTTGCCACCTCCAGAATGTCATTGTGCCCACTCTCTACCTTTATGATGCTGCTGTGGCTGCATGCCGTGCCCCCTCCACAACTGTGGCATTGTGCCACTCGGGGTCCTATCGCTGTTTTTGCACCTCAGTATGTCCATTGTGCCACTGTCTGTCTCATGCTGCTTGTACCGTGACCTCCACACTGTATCATTGTGCCATCTGTGCCTTACTCCTGTTTTTTGCAACCTCAGAAGTGGTTCATTTGTGCCACTATTTGACCTCATGCTGCTTGCTTGGGGCTGCTGCCGTAGCCTCCACACTGTGTCTTTGTTGCCCACTCTGTGGCATACTTCAGTTATTTGCCACCTCCAGAAATGTCATTGTGCCACAGTCCTGACCGCATACTATGCTGTGGCTTGCTGTTTGGCCCTCCACTATGTGGCAATTGATGGCCACTCTGTGGTCTGATTCTGACTTTTCTGCCACTTCCAGAATGTACATTGTGACACTCTCTGTGACTCATTGCTGCTGTTGGCTGACTGCCGTCACCTCCACACTTGTCACTTGATGTTGCCACGATGAGCTCTCAGCTTGTTTTCGTTTCCAGCCTTTTGCTGCTATGACTTTATCAGGCATACATTCCCGCTTGAGTTTTTTGTCAGTTTTGCCCTCTTAAGTGCCCAGGGAATTTTTATAGTGAAGCGATTCTAAGAGCGGCGGCAAGGTCATGTGCTTGTTCATACTAAAACACAGCATTGTATGAAGTACCAATACCAAGCTCCCTCTGCCATTTTTAAGCATGGCACCAACGTTCTTACAGCACCGCAGGCTCAGGTGTGCAGATGGAATTAGATGTTTTTAAACGCGTTTCGTCCTGAACGTAATTCGGACAGAAAACGAATTTTGTAGGAAAAATTCGGCGAAGTAACCGAATCGATTTTATTTTGAAATTCAATCATCTCTAGGTATAATAATACTTGTGATATGTAATAGTTCAGCTTAATCAGGTAAACAGTACACGTATCTGAATGGCAAAAGCTGAGGGATCACAAAGGTCAAACACTGTGAAACAGAAAATAGCCATAACGACATGACAGCTGTCCTCACACCAGCAATCAACAAGGGAATCTATTATAAAAGACGGTTTACGATATATGTATCTATTCATATTTCAATATCACATCTAATAAGACACATTTCATTATTTTCATACTTTTATACTCACTCTTGTCTTAATAGGATGTGATTCTAGGAGATTATACCATTTTTATTAAGATAGTAGTATTATCATTTGTACCAATATTATGTGTCGTTTCTATATTCTTCAGTGGTCATTACAGAAAACCAACTCGGCCTTGATTGGGCCTGACTTAAGGTAACACTCGTTGTTGTAGGATTGATAGTTAACAGCGTACTATTAAAGGGGTTTTTATACGTTACAAAGATCATGTCTCAGATTATGGGGGACAGATAAAAAATAAGCCACTTTTGTAATTGGGTGCATTACCTATGTCACTTGGTTTAGCAGATATCAGCTTTCGCTGTAACAATCTGTCTTATTCTGTGTTGCTGGGTCAGAACGCCCCCGGGTCGATTCCTGTGCCTAGACACGCCCCTGCACTGTGTTTGGCAGGCTGACATTTCATTTCAGGCTGTAAGGATATGCCCATGACAGAAACGTCGAAGGCCACTCCCCTGCGCTGTGATTGCTGTGCTGCCACACTCTGGTTCTACTCCCCTCTGAAGCTGTTAAAATCGATAGTGAAACCTGAGTCTTGCTGCTCTTTGTACGCTCTGTCCTATGGTGATGTTTGTTTAAAGCGCTTTTTTGCCAAGAGGTTGGGGTTTGATTCACCCTCTCACAGTTCAGTTTGGTACTTTGAAAAAGAAGGCGTTTCTGTTCATCCAGTTCGATGCATGCCCAGCCTCCTTATGACGTACATCATCTGTTTGTAAAACATAAGGATTCACACTGTTCTGAATGAGCTGCTTGTATAGAACAGTGAATAGGTGATCAGCTGGGCATTACAGAGGTTGGGAGTTCAAGTCCCCATTGTTTTGTTTTGTTTTTTTTTCTTTTATAAATTCTACACATATATGGTAAATTATGAAAATATTGTGTAGACATCTATTAATTTTAATATATACACACACACAGAAAGCTTCCCTATATAGTGTTCCCATCTCACAGTCACACAAGGCACTTCAACATATGTGATACAATGCATTTACTCTCAGGGATGAGGTCATGATATAGTGAGAGCTATGTATGTGTATATATATCATTATACACATCGACCTATATATTTTAGGATCCTCTTCATATGTGTAGAATTTAGGGGGGGGATTAACCCTGTGAGGGGACTAGAACTCAAACCACTTCGTGTCAAACCAACACTCTACCGCTACACCATCAGCCAAGTCAGTTACAGGGTAAGCAGGTTTTCTCTGAAAGCTGATTTGCTGGAAAAATCACATGACCTCGTTTTACATAGAACAGCCCTTCCTGTTCATGATCAGTGTCTCTCAGCGTTCTCTAGCAGTGAGGACGTGCGCTATGCCTGTGTCAGGACAGCATCAGCAGAAATTATTACTATTTCTTTCACAGAAAGAAAGCTCTTATGTTGCTGTTGATCCTTACAACTTTGTTGATCAGATATTGGAAGATTTTATGTAGGTAGGTAGAGGAATTTTAAAGGGAGCATCTTCCGCTATAAAGTCACGGGGGGGCAAGGGGGGGGGCCCACGGTTTAGCGAAACCACTGAACAAGCTCTATAAAGTAATATGGATAAAAAGTTCACCACGTTAGTGTAGACATTGCACTGCATAGCTTTGTTATTAACAGTTTTCTATTGAAAATTATTTCATGGTCTATTGGGCAGCCTGAAACTTTATATAAAACAAGTAGGATACACATCTTTTCTAGTAACTGCAGGTCTCTTTGTTAGTCGCAAAACTCCACTTTTTTTATCAGTATAAATTTCAGTAGTGTTTCTTTTTCAATTTTGCCCTTCAGCTTTGTAGATATGCCACCTTGCAGTTAATTAGATCCGCAATTTTGTTGTCTGTCAGAGTTGATAGGTGCAAAAATACTTTTATATCCGTATACATTACTGAAGATACGTGTTTTTTCACTTTGGGCACTACAGCTTTGTTCATTTGAGGCACCTTGCACCGCAAATGTGAATACAGCAATTTTGTAGTACCACAGTGTGAATTTGATAGGTTGCCATAAAAATACCCTTTTATTATCCGTTAATTACATTACAAGATACGTGTTTTTTGCCACTTTTGCAAGTCCAGTATTTGTTGGTAGAGCACCTTGCAGTTTAATTGTGAATCCAGCAAAATTGTGTAGTTTGCCACAGGTTGAATTGGAAGGTGCCATTAAAATTCCTTTTATTATTACGATGGAATTCATTACAGATACGTCGTTGTTCACTTTGGCGCACTTACTGCTTTGTTCATGGGCACATTGATCTTAAATGTGAATACAGCATTTTTGTAAGCACCAAGGTGAATTGAAAGGTGCAATAAATACTTTTTTTATCCGAATACATTAAGATCGTGTTTTTGCCTTTTGCCCAGTCCAGATTTGTTGATTGAGCCATTGCAGTTAAATTTGAATCAGCAATTGTGTGTTACCACAGTGAATTGATAGGTGCCAAAAAATGACCTTTTATTTATACGAATACATTACTGGATAAGTGTTTTTTCACTTTGGCGCACTACAGCTTTGATTCATTGAGGCAACTTGACAATGAAATGTGTAATACAGCAATTTTGTCGTTTCACCACAGGTGAATTGATAGGTGCCAAAAAATACTTTTTATTATCCGAAATACATTACAGATACGTGTTTTTCACTTTGGCGCACTACAGCTTTGTTTATGAAGGCACCTTTCACTTAATTGTGAACTACACGCAATTTGTAGTCCCACTCAGGTGAATGATAGGTGCCAAAAAAAGACCTTTTATTATCCGAATACTTTACAGATATGTAGTTTTTTCACTTTTGGCGCACTACAGCTTTGTTATTGAGTCATCTTGCACTTAAATGGATTACAGCAAATTTGTGTGTCACCACAGGTGAATTGAAAGGTGCCAAAAATACCTTTTTATTATCCGTATACATACAGATTCGTGTTTTTTGCACTTTTGCCCAGTTCAGTTTGTTGATAGAGCCACCTTGCAGTTAATTTTGAATCCCAGACTATTGTGTAGTTGACACAGGTGTGAATTGATAGGTGCAAAGAATACCTTTTATTATCCTGAATACATTACGATAGTGTTTTTTCACTTTGGTGCACTACGCTTTGTTCAATTGAGGCACACTTGCACTTGAAATATGATTACGCAATTTTGTTAGTCACCACAGGTGAAGTGATAGGTGCCAAAAAAATACGTTTTATTATCCAGAATACTTTCAGAAGTGTTTCTTTCACTTTTAGGCGCACTACAGCTTTGTTCATTGAGGCACCTTGCACTTAAAGTTGGATACAGCAATTTTGTAGTCACCACAGGTGAATTGATAGGTGCAAAAAAATACCCTTTTATTATCCGAATACATTACAGATACTGTTTTTTCACATTTGTACGCACGACAGATTGTTGTTCATTGAGGCACTTGCACTTAAATGTTGAATACAGCAATTTTGTAGTCACACAGGTGAATTGATAGGTGCCAAAAAAATACCTTTTATTATACGAATACATTTACGTTCGTGTTTTTTTCTCCTTTGGCGCTCTTACAGCTTTGTTCATTGAGGGCACTTGCAAATTATATGTGAATACAGCAAATTTTGTAGTCAACCACAGGTGAATTCGATAGGTGCCAAAAATACCTTTATTATCCGAATACAATACAGATATGTGTTTTTTCACTTTGGCGCACTAACAGCTTTGTTCATTGAGGCACCTTGGCCACTTATATGTAGTGAATCACAGCCAATTTTAGTGTCACCACAGGTGAATTGATAGGTGCCAAAAAAAAATTCTTTTATTATCCCGAATACATTTAAGATATGTGTTTTTCACTTTGGCAGCAATACAGCTTTGTACATTGAGGAACCTTGTCACTTAAAGTGAATACAGGCTATTTTGTAGTTCACACAGGTGAATTGAAAGGTGCCAAAAAAATACCTTAATATCTGTATTACAGTTCAGACATGGTGTTTTTTTCACTTTTTGGGTCAGTCAAGCTTTGTTGTTTGATCTACTTGGCAGTTAAATTTGAAATCCATCAATTTTGTTTTGATTTGAGGGTTTGAGAATAGCTGTGATTTGCCGTGCCTTTTTAATAAGGGACTTTCCAAACTTTCCATACCTTTCAAAAATTTTTTTTATTTTTTTTTTTTTTTAATATTTATGAACATGGAGCGAAATTCAGGTGGTGTAAGCGAGCAAAGAGGGGGGTAGGACATGGAGGTAGGAGGTACGACGGAAGGTGCTCCTTACCCTAGTGCTGGCGGAAACACGATGCAAGCGGATCGTCAGTTGGAGGACCGTCAGCATCGCCATCGCTGGGTCAGGGCCCTGTGAATCTCAGTAAACGTACAGCGTGCAATATGGTCTTCAGTGGTTAATGCAACCTGCATCCAGCAGTCTTACTCTCCTCGTCCTCCAGTCACGGCCAACAAATGTCTGTCATCAGCAATAATCACGCATCCGTCCAACATGAAGCAGCTCCAAAATGTCAACTGTGTACCCACCACTTTGGATAACCATTTTCTGAAGACCTTCTTTGATGAAAAATGCGGTTGGGGGTCTGAAAGGCATTGTTAAAAGATCAAGAGGCCAAAGAGGATGATTTTTCTCTGCTCTGACGCCCCAGTTACTGATGCCATCAAAGGAGGAGAAGGAGGAAGCGGTCAATCGTCAAAAATCCCGGGCGGTCGGCAACGCTTGCAGGTCCCTCTTGCTTGTACGCCTGCACGCTACTGATGACAGAATGTCAGGACGACGAAAGTCACCTGTGTTGATGTGATGATGATGACGACATTGCAGATCCAACGTGTTCTTTTCCAGCAGGATTTGCTTGCGAGCGCTTCATCACTGGACGAGGAGAAGCTGTTGGGTAGTGTCAGTACGGGTTCGCCTCTAAAAGGAAGAGGGCGGGAGCAGAAGTTCGCTGATATGTTTCCGCCCCAGCCACGGTCTGCGCAAACCCCGCTCCTCTCTTATCGCCATCTAAAAGGTCCAGGACCTCTCAAGCCTGGGCCTTCTTTGAGCTAGCCTGGATTCACCCAGCGATGTCATATGCCACCTTTGCCGTAAACGCATAAGTAGAGGTAAGAACCTTAGGTGGTTAACCACCACCAAACATGTCTAGTCACATGCAGAGGAAGGCATGAGTTGAAATAGCAGGCAATCAACTTGGCAAAAAAAGGCCAGACCGACGCCGGGCATCCAACCACTGTCACACCCTCTGTCTCCGACCCTCCTCCTCCTCCTCCGCAACCACCAAGCGTTCCTCTGCTGCTCATGTCTCTCAGAGTCATGATCAGGGATCAGCCTCGCTTCAGCCTCCAAAGTCGCCCCGAGTACCACCAGCACCACCAGAGACCCATCATACCCTTCTTCCTTCGCCAGTTTTACGGGACTTGCACGCGTTACAGCGGCAGTCTAGCTGCCAGCCTTATGTCTACCTGGTTTGGGAGCAGAAGAAACACTTTAAACTCAACCATCCAAAGCAAAAGCCTGAAATGTCGGCATTGCCAGGCTTTTGGCCTTGGTAAAGTTGCCTTTCCGTCTGGTGGACAAGATGGGTTCCGCCAGTCACATGGGCCTTGCCTGCCCCAATACCAGATGCCTGAGAGGCATTTCTTTGCCAGAAAAGACGTTTTCCCATGCCCTGGCGAGCCATTGTGTCATCTAAAATTTCAAGCGCGTTGTCTGATCTGTGTCGGAAGAAAGTCCATCTCACACCGACACATGGAATAGTAAGAACGGCCAAGGCCGCTATATCTCTGTGACAGCTCACTGGGTTGAGCTGGGTGGATTGTTGGTATGTCTTTGGGGGTGACGGTGGCTCTCAGGCTCGGCGGTACGCTCTTCAAAAATGCAGGGATGGTGCAGGGTTCTTTCCCAAGGTCCTCTTCGGTGGCATTCACGTGCCAGGAAACCAGGCCGTGTTGTAATTTATCTGGCTTGGAGACAGTCCTAACACAGGTCAGGAGATGTGGGAGCTCTCCGCAATGAGGACCGAGCCCTGGGCTGGGTGACAAAGAACCTTTTGCCAGGCAGGTGGTGTTACGATAACGGGCGAAATCTGCTGGCCGCCCTTAAGACGTAGGCTGGGAAGCAATCCCTTGCTGGCCCAATGTCATGAACCTTGTCGTCCAGAAATTTCTAATGAGATACACGGTCTGGACTGCCAGCTGAGGAAGGCTCGAAGTCTAAGTTGACTTCGCAAGTTCGCACCTGCTTCGTTCCGCCTGGCTGCGTTTGCAGCGTCAGGGCTCGAGGCCTCCCCGTCAACGTTCATTGTTGACGTTGGCAACACGCTGGAATTACCCTCCACATGCTTCAGCGATTATGGCAGAAGCGCAATGCCATAACGCTGTACGAAGTGACCACATGGCATGACAAGCAGCGGTGCGTGCGGTCCTCGGGGTGTTGAGCACCGAGAGTGGAGGCAGGTGATTGAGCTCTGACCATCTTGCAGCTTTTGAAGATGCCACCAAATGGGTCAGTGAGGACAATGCCCCTGGTCAGCAGATGCATTGTGGTGTTCTTAGTTCTGAACGATCGTTGGACACTTGAAAAAACAGGTCCGCCAGCGACCGGTGGAGGAGTAACGGACACAAGATGAGACACGGAGCCTTTCTCTCCGTAAAATCCACAAGGCCGACAGTTTCAAATTTCATCGGTCTTCATTAGGCCAGTGGGTCGGGGGTCAGGGGGCTAGTGCAGGTGCGCATTCAGCTCTCACGGTGCATCTTCTCAGGCAAGTCAGGGCTGTTTTGAAAGCTGTGGCCCAGAGGATGCGGCGGAGGAGGAGGAGGTATGTCCAAAGACACCGACGTTTACCGACGTCCCTGCAGATGGCTTGGGAAATCAAGGCTCCATCTCTCCATGAGTGCTTGGATTTCCATTTCCTCCAACATGATCCTCGCATTAAGGCCATCAAAATGAACAAACAGTTACTCGGGGTGGGCCTCCCTCCTGGTTCCCGGTACAACACAAAATCAGCACTTTCCTTCCACAACCCAAATAGAGAGTAAAATGCAGGAAATGGAGACCTTGCTGATTGATCAACTGGAGACATCTTGGTGTGTCTGCTTCACGTTATCCCCAAATGTCACGGTGGAACAACTTCAGCGACGTGCAGCTGTAAGTAGAGTGCCAAGCAAGCGTAGCGGCAGCAGCAGTAGGGACAAGGTGGCAAAAGCCTAATGGGTGACCTCTGGCAATCTTTATTTACCACCTAACCAACGCATGCATTTGCAGGGCACCATCAAACAACAGAGAACCAGTTATGATATGGTGCCACGATATCTGCGTCCTCAACACCGATTGTTTTTGTATGTGTTCGGACCAATAGACTTCTGGGTATCCAAAATGGTCGAATGGCCCGAGCTCACTCGCCAATGCCAAGAGGTGTTGTCCTGCCAAGCAGCCAGCGTCATATCTGAGCGGACCTTCAGGCACAGCTGGAGAATCATTACAGACAAACGCATCCGACTTTCCACAGATAATTGGGATAGTTGATTTTCATCACGATGAATCAGGGCTGGATCTCCTGATGTTGTTGTGCCCCAATTGCCGAGGTCACCGATTAGTTCCCGATCTACATCACATTCCTATTCAATCAGAAAATGGTCCTCTTGAAAACTTGTTTTTTTAAAATGATCATTCTTACTGCAATATTTTATTCTCTTTTCCCAACAGTTCATTTTTGCTAGGTTTTGCTGTGAGGTGGACTGTAAAAGACAGCAAGGTTTTTTGACAACAACGTATTCCATTTACTCACTTTATCTTTAGAAGTTTTCGCTATTGTCAATGGTTTTGAGGTCGTGTGCTGTGAGATCCAGCTATTAATTATGTCATTTGGACAGATATGTGGCTTTTAAGGGGCATTTCTCCCTCACGATTTTTAATTGTGGCTGAGAAGTATTATTTATAATTATTTGGGGTTCATGTTGCTGGGAGGATACAGCAATAATCGTTGTCCTTTGGGAACAGAAAATGCAGCAAAATACTACAGGTCCTATTCTAACAAAAAGTTGTTTCTAAACAGGACATTTGTTCTTACACATTGTCCAAAGTGGCTCAAGGGTCATGCTTTGAATTTTTGGGGGCTATTTTGCTGTGACCATGCAACTTTACTACAGGTTCCTATTATAAAGAAATGTTGTTCTAACAGACATTTGTTCTTCACAATTGTCCAAAGTGGGCTTCTTGGGTCATGTTGAATTTTTGGGGGCATTTTGCTGTGACATGCCGCTAGACTAAAAAGGTCTATTTAAAAAAAATATTGTTTCTAACAGACATTTTTCTTCAAAATTTGTAAGGTGCCAAGGGTGATGGTGTTCAGAAACAGGAATAGGAGGACACTTTTTAAGGGGACAATATTCAAAATTTGTTTTTGAAGTTTTTAACATGTATCAATCCTATATTGGACAACCCATTTAAAACAATTAAAAAAGAGAAACAAAGACATGGTGGATTCCATCCTATCTTAAAAATTGTTTTTAGAAATTAAAAATATAAAAAACCCGCATGTCAAAAAAGCTGGTAAAAAAAATTCCTTGAAAAGTACAAGGGGGTACAGGAAACTTTACCAGTGTAGGTTATTTAGAGGACATGGGTATGGAGCCGGACAAGAAAAAGTACAAGACAATTTCCCCCAGCCGTTGAGTAAAAAGGAAAAAAAATTTGGGAAGAAAAAAGGGACTGGGAACAGGAGCGTTAACCACCTATTTAAGTGAACTCAATTGGCCGACTCATACGGAGGGGGAAGCGCTACCCAGGGCAGGACAGTATATGTCCAGGAAAATAAAAAGGTGGTTGAAAAACTCCTTTTTCCGGCCTTTTTAATCTGGGGGCATGCAGGTTTGGGGGGTCTGCTGGGCCGGACAGAGTAGTCTAGTCCCTGAAACTAAAATGGTGGTTCAAAGACTCCTTTTTTCCCGCACTTTTTTTAAACTGGGGGTCATGAAAATTTGGGGGCTCATGCTGTGGCCCAGGCAGGGATGTCAAAGTCCAGTGAAATAAAATGGTGGTTGAAAAACTCCTTTTTTGGCACTTTTTAAATTGGGGGATGCAGGGTTTTGGGGTCATGCTGTGGCCGGACGGTATAGTCAATTCCAGTAAACTAAATTGGTTGAAAGACTCCCCCCTTTTTCCCCCACTTTTTAAATCTGGGGGGCATGCAGGTTTGGGGGTCATGCTGGTTCCAGGCAGGGAATTCTGTCCGTTCAAGTAAAATGATGGTTCAAATCATTTGCCTTCTGGGACTTTATATTTTTTGGGTGTGTCATCGGGGTTTAAGGGGCATGTGTGGTGCAAGAAGGGGGAGTGAATGGGCTGGTTTTTTTTTTGGCTTTTTTAACCTAAGTGTGTTGCCTAAGATGAGAGTATCCTTTGACTGTTGTGGATGTTAATTCCCGCTTCTCCAGTCCCTTTTTGGGGTAAGAATGAAAAGGGGTTGTTGCTTCCATTTGTTTTTTAAGGTCATATCATAATTACCAATCGACATCGAAAATCTTGTCGGTGGGCGACTTCCCGAGCCTTGGTACAAAATTTCAGCTTGGGCCTTCATACCCCTGGACAATAGCTGTGGACCACTACTTTTTAACAGGTTCCTTATTTTAAATGATGGATTTCTGTAAAGTAGAGAACCACAGAAAATTATTTCTACTTAAAGGGAATATCCAACGTAAGAAAATTAATTTGAAATGTTGGCAGGTGGCAGCAAAAAAAAACAAACATCCAAAGCATCTGCTGCCTCCCACGCCAAAAAAATTATTTGTGGGGTAAACAGAAAAAAATCCAATTGCACCTTTTTGGAGTTTAGTTTTTGTTGGAATTTACACTAAACAGTTTAATTGACATAATATCTCGATTCTGTGGGTCTGTAAGTATTGTGAAAAAATGACCTCAGGTGGTCGAATGAATCTTCCATTAGGTGGAGTAAAGCAGGACACCGGCAAGCGACATCTCTCCAAGGTTATCTGGCATTGGTAGGGTAGGAGCCATTCATGCATGTTGTCAGTCACAGTAAGCGGTTGGCAGCCATTTAGAAGTAATGTGGCTGTTTCAGCCAATCTGGGACTGTTCTTACTGGGAGTAGTATAATGTTGTACCGTGTTAGCCATACTTACTGGGAGTAGTAAGTATTTAGTGGGTATCTGCTCACTGTGAACACATTTTTTACATTTTCACTAACCAGTTCTAATAAATTCAATGAAACACTTATTGATTCAACGTGTTTTTGTTGACTGGTCTAATTTCTTATATTTTGGCTCCCTAAGGTCTCCTGAAAAAATCCTGGAGCATTCCAAAAAGGAGTCCATGTTTGTGAGGGCTTTGTCTTTGTTGTTCATTCTTCTGTATACATGATGTATTATCTTTATTCTGCAGATCGGTACAATACTGGTGATACAAAATATGTAGGGTTTATGTTATGCTTTAGAACTTAAAAAAAAAACACCTCTTTGTCATGATTGTGCCTGACAGACCTCAAGCTTTGAGCTCTGGTCGCCAGCCATGACTGTTTCAACAAAAACTGCAGTTTCAGTCGTAGTTTCTTTAAATTTGTTTTCACCAGTGTGAACACTGTCATACTCGGCTCTGTTAATTGATTCCTGGCCAAAGCTCATAGTCAGTGTCCTCCAGCACTTGGCTAGTTTACTTATTTCCTTGCAAGTCTTTTTGATTGACAGCTTTGTATTCCAACCCAGTCTTTTGTTGCTTCCACCTATCACCTCTGTTCTTTGTTCTCTGATCTGTTATAAAAGGGTTCCTGTGCCATTTCTCCTTGCCTGCTATACTGGTTACCTTTTGTGTCTGTTAGTCTTTCTTACTTCACCTGTTACCTGACCTTGGCTATACTTACCGACTACTCCTCTGCTTTAGTGATTCTGTACTTCTTTTCTCGACTGTTGCTGACCTGGCTAGTTCGACCTTCTGTTATTGTGTTTAGTGTTTTTTTTTTTTTTTTTTTTGTCGGCATCATGTTTATTCACCGAATTAGTGTATATTGCAGTCTTTGTTTGAGGCTGTCCTGTTAAGGAGTCGAGCACTCCCGAAAGGCAGGGACAGTGGGTGGGAACAGAGTTAGGGCCTCAATCAGTCAGTGTCTACTCGTGTGCCCATGACCAGTTCCTCATACTCTTTCTTAAATTTTCGCTGCAGTGCCATTTTCTGCAACCAATAACTTTTTTGTTTGTTCACCTATGGATCTAAGTGAGGCTTTTGGCTTTGCAGGTTAAAGTGGTTTTTAATGGTATGATTTTGTGATACAAGCGACTTTTTGATCACATGTAAGGGACCCCAGGAACTGGAATGAAAGACAGGTAAAGACAGACCATTTGAGCCCTAGTGCTCGGCCCCCAAAATGGACCTTTTCCACATGGTGACCCGACGCAAGGTGGTTGGTGACAACTGGGTGACGTTCCCTTCACTAGGCTAATGAAACACAGAACAAGACAAACGAGTACAAAAAATAGTCAGGAAAATACAGGTTAAACCAGATATAACAAAAATGATAGAAAAGGCAGAAAAAAACAGAGGTCAAGAAGACAGACAAAGGGGTCAGCAATCCAAGCAATATAATCCAAAATGAAACGCCAGCTCACGCTACATAAGACTATTGCAAGCGATGTCTAGGAGCACAAGTGGTCTTCTTATGGGATACCAGAGTCCTGGTCCAGAGCGACAGTGAACAAGCCCTCCATCATCCAGACCACACAGACTACAGATTGGCAGGGAAGGAAGATGATTGGGAAAGGCAACAGTCTATCCCCCTTCAGTCTAAACTATCTGCAGCTCAGAAATAGGGCTAGCAAAAGTAACCACATGGCTGTGGTGGAGAACCTATCAATCACCACACAGCAGATATAGGAATCATACAGAGTTCAGACTAGTACAAAGAAAACATACAATTCAGGCATAGAATCATAGTCAAAAGCACAGTCTCTGCCATACTTTACGGGCAGAGTCATTACATCACATTTTATAAAAAATTTGGGGGGCAGTGCAATGACAAAAAGACCTCAGTTTTGGCATTAGGAATTATTTTCTTCTATGTTGTTCAGCATACAGAATAAATGATGTTACATTTTAATAGAGTTGGCTGAGATCCCTGCTGTTAGCCGCGGGTGTTAGCTGTAATAATCAGCTGGCACCTACTACCTATGGAACAGACTCGGTGTGTGAGCCCGCTCCATAGCACCTTACTGGCATTGGCATGAAGATTTATCCATAAGACATGTAGGTAAGGGATTAATCCTGCATTCCAAGGCCACACATACAATATTTCTGAAAACTCCCGAAAGAGAGTGATAAATTTAGAGTTGTGGTTCTCTGTAAGCATCCGCTAAGTTACAGAAAAAATAAATAAAACTGAAAATGAAATTTTGAAATGCCTCCAATTTGCATTAGTTTCTGTGAAATTATTGAATTAATTTCCTAAATGCTGTTTTAAACACATTAAGAGATACAGTTTTTCAATTATTGTGGCTTAATTTTTAATATATAGAACCCTGAAAGCTGCCTCAGAACTTAATTGGTCCAAAAAAAAGCAGTGTGTAAAATTGTTTTTAAAATATCTTAAAAAATAAAAAATAGGACAAAAAGTATGCCTACATACCTCTCACAATTACACAGATAAGTAAAATCATTTAACAGTATTACTACATAAAATGACACACGACAAATTTGAGAAATGAGGCTGAGTCCTGAAGGTCAAAACTGGCTGCATTCTTAAGTGGTAAATAATAACCAAAAATTATTTATTTTATGAGTCTAGTGAAAATCACTGCACATCTTTTAAATGGTATAAAAAGAGTAGCCAAATATACTTTAAAGGCCATTAATATACAAGTCAAGGTGTGATTAACTTTGATTAAACTGTTGAACAGCACAAGAAAAATTTTGAAATTGAATGCATTGCATACATTATTAGGTCTTGTTGGTGAAATGATTATTTAGTTTTGCCGAACATTTAGCATAAATTATATTTAATCACAGCAAGAGTCTATTATATATAATTAGTACGGATTTAGCATACATTACTTTACTCTTTTTAAGTTACAAAATTTTGTTTCGTTAAACCCCCCAAAGGCCCCAACCCCATTTTGACCTCCCTGACAGAGCCTGATTTTTTAAATATGACATGTCACTTTATGTGAGAATAACTTCTTGATACTTTTACCTTTCTATGTGATTCAAAGATGTTTTCCCCTGCCCTTTGGGGAGACATGTATGAGGGGTTTTTTTCACTCTTTTCTTTTCAAAGCCAAAGGGGGGTGGTTTTGATGTTAACGTCAATAAGTTTTGCGCATCTTTCGTAAACTCAACCCTTTTTAATGTGTCTAACAAAAGGGGTTTTTTGGGGGGGCGTTTTGGGGGTGTACCCACACTCTAATATAACACATATATAAATGTGGGGTCGGCAAAACTGGGTAATTACTGCTCGATTGGGCAGCCCTGTTTAATGTGGTCTGCCGATTATGTCAAAGTGGGCTAGTTTTTCTGAAAAAAATCCAATTATTTTAAATTTAAACCCATTACAAAATAAAAAGTAATTTAGAAAATTTAAACAATAGAAAAATTAAATTTTTTAATTTAATAAAAAAATTACAAAAAAAGTTAAAAAAAATAAAACAAACTAAGATGGGTGAATTTCCCCAAAATTGTTTTTTCATTCCCAATTTCTCGGGAAAAAAAAAACTTCGTTCCCAAATTTTTCGGCACAAACCCCTTTTAAAAAACAGCTATTTCCCGGGTGCACAGAGCCGCAGGGTGCGAGAACTTTTTGCTATGCTTTTAAAATGCAGCGGGTTGGTTTGGTCTTTAACAATGTTTGTTTTAGAATGAAGCAGAGTGCTCCGCCTTAGAATCGCTTACATAAAATTCCCCGGGGACTTAAGAGGGCAAAATGACCAAAAAAATCAAGCGGGAATGTACCTGAAAAAATCTGCCCCGAAAGCTGGAAAAAACAAGCTAGAGCCGGGGGGCAACATTGTGAAAGTGTGGGGTGATGGGGAGCCCAAACAGCTGAGGTCTGGCAGGGCACAAAAACATTTTGGAGGTGGCAAAACAAACAGGAGAACCGCACAGAATGTGCACAATGACAGAGCGGAGATCCATGGCGGCAGCAGCATGAAGGACAGCGCAGTGCACAATGAAATTCTGGAATGTGGCAAAAACATAAGGAGAATCCACAGAATGGCACAAGTTACGTGAGGAACATGAGGTCACTGCGCAAGCTAGCAATGTAGGGCGCGATGCAAGAGGCACAATGACACAGTGTTGAGGACAACGGCAGCAATGCCACAGCAGCAGCATGAGGTCAGAAGAGTTTGCACAAGTGAGTTACAGTTGTGGAGCGACAACTGCAGCAGCCACAAGCAGCAGCATGATGGTCCAGGCAGTGGCACAATCAGCATTCTGAGGTGGCCAAAAAACAGGAAGGATAGCCAACAGAATGGCCACAATGACAGTAGAGCTGCATGTCACGGCGGGCAGCAGCAGAGGTCAGGCCACATTGCACATTGACATTCTGGATGGGGGCAAAAACAGAAGGAAGCCACAGAAATGGCACACTGACTGAAAGCAAGCGAGGTGATCACGGACGGCAGCAGCATGATGTCAGGCAGTGGCACACTGACACATTGTGGAGGACAGCGGCAGCAGCCACAGCAGCATCATGAATGTCAGGCAGTGCAACAACTAACATTCCTGTCGATGTGCAAAAACGAGGAGGAAGCCACAAATGGCACAAACCATGAATGAGATGCGGAGTCTCGGAGCTGCAGCATGTAGTGGGTCACGTCCTATGGCACAATGACACAGTGTGGAGGACACAGCAAGCAGCCACAGCAGCATGAGGCGTCAAGAAAGTGCACAATGACACTGAGTTGTGGAGGACCCACTGCAGCAGGCCACAAGCAGCAGCATGAGTTCAGACACGTTGGTACAATGAACATTCTGGAGGTGCAAAACAAGTATTACGTGCCACAGAGTGGCACAATCACACAGTGTGTCTAGAGGACACAACAGCAGCAGGTAATTAGGTCAGGCAGTGGCACAATGACACATTCTGGAGGTGCAAAACAAGGAAGCCACAGAGAAGGCACAATGACTGAGAGACGATTCCAACGGCGGCAGCAGCAATATGTCAGCCAGTGCGGCACCGTCGACACAGTGTGAGGGACATGGCACAAAGCAGCACAGCAGCGCAGCAATGAGTCAGACAGTGCACAATATGGACAAATCATGGAGGAGGCAAAAAAAGGAGTAAGGCCTACAGAAGTTGGCACAATGACAAGAGAATATTGAGGTGACGGCGCAGGAGCCAACAGCATGATGACAAAGAGTGGCACCAATGACACACGAGTGTGGGATGTCCGCTGCAACAGCACACAGCAGGCAGCAGCATTGAGGTCATAGAGTGGCACCAAAGAACAGAAGTAGTTGAGGTGGGTGGCACAAACAGTCGCGTTGTAAAGATTGAGTGGCAAGGCAGAAGGAGAAACTGGCAGCAGTTGTGCTGGCAATCAGGCGGTGCGCATCCAGAAATAAGTGAGGCAGAGGCATGGTAGTTTGAACCAACTGACGCCTGGCATTGGTGTTTGGAAATCCTGGCAGATCCACGCCTGATTCATCATATTAGCGACAGGACATTTCGTTCCACATTTTTCCTGGACAAGCGTGTTCTTCCTTCGGGTAAACGAATGGTCCCCCCCGCACTGAACACCCTGCTCTGATGCCACATCTCACCCCACACTACTGCGGCGGCAGGACACTTCATCCCACTCGCAAACATTGCAATCTTAGCGCACAGCACATCCAGTTTGGCTGCCCAGTAGTCCAGCGGAGATCATCTAACATGAGGTGGCCGAGTGTCTGTCCCAGTAAGCCACAACCTGTTTTGATTCATGGACTAGGCTTCCATCCCTGTCTATGCTAGCTGCTGCATGCGCCGACTGCGCTCCCCTCACTAGCGCGGGTGACAAGACAAGCTGCTCATCAGTGACTCCAGACTTAGGTTACTCACGAAGGAGCTGGTACTGCTCTACCCCCACCACCTACTCCCCCCAGCATCCGTCGTCTAGAAAGTACGTTGAGCGCTAAGGAACCCCCCGGTCAACCTGTCATGAGGAGGTAACGATAGCCGCAATAGGCAGCGGCCAACTTGATTACTGAGGGTTTCCCTTTAGTATTTGATTTGTACTTCCCTCTCAATAGCTGGGAAAAAGCTCCCATATTTGGACGCGGTAGCGTAGGGGTCCAATAGGGTGAAAGAGCCAGAATTCATCCCTCTGCCGATGCTCGACTTTTCGTCTGACACTAGCCAGGCAAATAACGCATACTGCGGGCCATCAGCACAATGTGACGTCCGAGAGGGCTACCCTGCCTTCCATTTTCCACAGTAACTAACTGCCACGGTGCTTGGGGGTCCATCTGCCCACATCTCCCTTCCTCATCCACCATCCACCTCCTCCAGCTCGCTCCTTCTCCTCCTCGTCTTGCGTCACCTGGTAGAAAAAACCACATCATTTCAACCAGACATGCTTCTGTCTCCAATGACCCTCCTCACTCCACCTCCTCCATTCATCCCCACATGGACCATGTGGCCCAACGAGATGTAGTCCGCCCACGTCTCCAGTCCCCTGCCCAGACATATTTTTACAGCGCATCTGTTTCATGGACAAGAAGCAGTGGAATGACGTTTCTATTATCATCCCCGTAGTTCCTGGCGACTGACCAATAACGTCGCCTCCATCGAATGGCCTCAAACAAAGCGGCAAGGTGTCACGCATAGCTGCCTCACTGACTGACATCAAAGTAACACACGAGGTACTTCTGTCTGCCTGGATCATCAAAAATCGTTTAAACTGACGCCATATCTCTGTTCATTACGTCGGTCCCACATGTTCAGGCTGGAATTTTCCAGCGGGTGGAAACATCGCATATCAAATGTGTTGGGGGAAGGCCGTTTCTGCGCTGCCAACTCGAGAGAGGAGTGTTCCTGCTTGTATGAAAGAGGAAAGGGAACAAGGGGGCGAATGGATAACAGTGGCAATTCACAGTTTTCTGGCCATTTTCAGAATGTTCTGAAGCGCTCGGTGGATAGACTTCAGTAACCTTTCACAACCAGATGTGAACACGTGGTGCCATGCAAGGGCCGCATGGACCAACCTCCTCGGCTGCACGCGGCGGACACCATCTGTTCCTCCAATGTCCCGTCACCATTGGTTCCGATTGCGAGTTGGCGCGAGAAAGCCACACAAACGATTTCTACTGCTGAGTCATGACTGGTAGCATTCCTCCCCTTGAGTTGGACTTCGTTCGCCGAGGGCAAGCCAGGTGTATAACTGCGTGGACCACCTGCTGTACCCTACACATTTGGTGGTATGATGGAGCATTACTTGTTGAGGACTGAGATGAGGTCTGTGATTGATTGGAGGAGGAGGAGGCGGACATTGCGCAGTGCAAGCAGTTATACAACTGTGGAGGAGAAAAGCGGCGTCTCCTGTCCAAGTTGTTGGTGTTCCTGGCTGGTAAACACATTCACCCAGTTAGGCCGTCAAAACTCTACTCCAGTTTGCCGTAAAGGACATGTACTGGCCCTGACCGTATTACAGCTCCACGTCCGCGTGCTGCCCTGCACATTGGAACAAACCGATAATCTCAAGGATCTGACCCACCATCGTTCTACAATATATGAATTGCTGTACAAGCTTTTTGGAAAAGAAATTACGGCTGAACTCTCCATCTCGCTTCGGACACAAGCCATTCAGGTTCTCTCTAATGGATGCCGATCCACCCATTTTGGACAAAGGGAGGACTCGCATACCACAACATGACAGGAGCACGCGTCACTGCTGCATCCTTAGGATGGTTGGACGCATACTGTTGCTCTCTTTGCAATCGCCTCGCTGGTAACAACTGCAGCTCCATGATTAGTGAGGAGGCAGGAGCAATCTGGACCGGGAGGATTATGTCAAAAGAGAAACAGCTCCCTTTCTATGCAGAGGTGGTGGTAGCGCACTTGGACTGCTGCAAAGGCATTCGGTGCCACTTGGGGACGAGTGCGCTGTGCTGCTGCTGTTGCTTAGCGGCTGCAGGATGACCCCCACATCTTAGCCTAACGAGATGTCATCCATGTCCATACCGGATGGTGAACTCAGCAAATGTGGAATTGAACGCATGCCTTTGAGCCAACGTTAGCATCCACTGGCCTACGCTTCACATTCTGGCTACAGATATCTATACATATACCTCATATTCGGCTCCTCCGGTCTATCCATAGCAAAGCGACTGCCACACCGCCGAGAGTAACGGATTTCTAAACCAGCCAACAAATGGCTCCTCGCACTGAGTGACTACTTTCCGCCGCTGCCGTAGCTCTGAGATAATCCCACTGTGCCGCTACTTCTTGACCTGCGAACCGTGTTATTACCCCGTGGCCGAGCTTGGCTCCCGACCTCACACTGCTGCTATCTGCTGACTTCATGTCAACACGACCCACTTGGCAGGCTGCGCCGCGCCTGACGCGCAAGCTGACGCCCTCTATTCTCCTGATGAACGATTATCAATACCCCTTGCCTCAACCCGCTCCCAATTGGCGTTCGACTACATCATCTATCTATTTGTTGTTCAATCTCACTGCAGTCCTCATCACCGTCTTGGTATGCCCGGCGTGACCTCTCACAACCATGCACCACCATGCCACGCCCCAACATCTATCACTTTGCCGCCTACTGCAAGAACACAGGGTATATTGGCGAGCCCCATTTTTATCACTGCCCAAGTATAGCACTGACTGCCCTCCCAAATTGTACATCCTCTTGCTATATAGTGGACCGCTGAGCCCAACCAGCATATTAGATCTCTGGTCTGAGAACCTGGCAGGACATAGGCGGTGACTAGGACAGTGTGAGGGCCGCTGACAGCCGCTCCCTGGCCATGCCAACTAAGGGATCTGTCTGACTTCCCTACCGACTCTTGGCTGGGTTGTCCAATGTCATCCTGAAAGAGAATGACCTAGTCAACCATCAAAACCCTAGGTTTCTGAACAACACTCTGCGCTAGATGAAGCGGCAGTTGTGGCGCCTCACCGAGGTGACTCCCCTGCTGCGACCTCCCCGTTGCTGTGCTGTGACCTGGGCCCTGTTCCAGGAATGTATCGTTGCACAGCCACTACGCATGTGCATAGCATGCCACCCTCTCTGTTCAAATGTACAGACATCTGTTTGATGATGAAATCTGTATATGAAAAATATACACACACAACAATACCATACACCTGTTTTTTTGACTCCAAATGACCAGAACAAGCTGGGTAACCCTTGGATCTATAAATTTGCGCTCCACACAAATGCCAGAAAAATTACTTGTATTGTCGTTTAGAAAAATCATATGTCTTGTTTTACTAAATTTTAAATGCACAAACAGCTTAGTTAACCTTCTAGTCACAAGAATTCAGGGCTACAGGAACAAATGAATATATTTTGCCGTTGAAAAACAGGAACGAGTATATTTGTCAGCACACCAGCAAACACGCACGCTTAATTAACCCCTGGGATGTAAATTGCCGCCAAAAATTAAGCAGCTACAAACAAGTAGCATGTGAAGCGTGTTACTATTCGTGTTGTCTACGCCCACACAACAAGAAGATACAGTTTGTAATTAACCTTTGCTTGTGAAGTTAGGCAACAGGAAAAAAGGTATATATTTTGGCGTTGAAAAAGACGGTTTACTTTTTGTACGACCACCAGCAAACAATTGCTTAATTATAACCCCGGATTAAATTGCGCCAAAGAATTGACTGCAACAAACTAGTAGCTTGTAGGTGGTTACAATTGCGTGTTTCTAACGCCACAACAACAAAGATACAGTTGTTAATTAACCTTGCTGTGACAATTAGGCAACAGGAAAAATTTATATATTTTTGGCGTCTGAAAAAAGACGGTTTATTTTTGCGTCAGCCACACACCAGCAAACAACAACGCGTCTAATTAACCCCGGATGTAAATTGCGCGCCAAACGAATTGAGCCCGCTACAATCAGTAGCTTTGTAGCGTGTTACAATTGCGTGTATCTATACGCCACACAACAATAGAGAGTACAGTTGGTAATTAACCTTTGCTTGGATTAGCTACAGGAAAAATGTATAAATTTTGGCGGGTGAAAAAGAACGGTTTATTATTTATGTACAGCACACCCAGCAAAACACGCTTAATTAACCCCTGGAATGTAAATTGCGCCAAAGACTTGAGCCGCACAAACTAGTAGCTTTTGTAATCGTGTTACAAATTGCGTGTTGTTCTACACACACCAACAAAGAGATACATTGTAATTAAACTTATGTTTGTGAATTAGCTACAGAAAAATGTTATATATTTTGCGTTAGAAAAAGACGGTTTTATTTTTTTCAGCACACCAGCAAAACAACGCTTAATTAACCCCTGGAAGTAAAATTGCGCTAAAGAATTGAGCCGCACAACTAGTAGCTTTTGTAAGCGTCGTTATCAATTACGGTGCTTTCTTCATCTACGCCACACAACAAAGATATCAGTTGTAATTACAACCTTTGGCTTGAATTAGGCTACAGGAATTAATGTATATATTTTGGCGTTGAGCAAAAGACGGTTTCTTGTGTCAGCACAACAGAAAAACAACGCTTTAATACAACCCCTGGATTGTAAAATTGCGCAATAGCGAATTGAGCGCAGTATTCGCAAAAAATTAAGATTATTCTGTATTGTAAAACAACGCTGTTTCTTTAATAAATACATCAGGAACTGGTAGAAACATACCACTCGGATATCTTAATGTATAAGCAGCTGCAGTGACGCACACTGAATTTCAAGATCCAATACCCCAAAAAATTAGAAATAGAACATAAGAGAACAGTCTCTGAGACAAGCTCGAGACAACCCACAGAAAATCGCATATAAAAATTCAATTCTCATTAAGAGCTATCAGCCACGGCAGGCACACCTTCTCTGATCAGTACAGTGAGAGCGGTATGAGCTTCCCAGCGTCGCACACTGGCTGTATATAGTGCGTGTGACGTCACAGTAATCCCCTCCGTTCTCTATTGGCTTCCACCTCTGCACATGTCATCAGCTCGGCTATCCTTTCTCCTCCAGAGTGGCTTGTGCCCCATGTAACGCCATGTGCTCGCAGCCATCTTTATCAATCAAAAGCACACTTCGACACGGCCAAATTACCTCACAAGTATCAGACTTCCGTTACAGAAACCAAAGTTTTTCTTCCTGAAATTCTAAACCGAATTACACTTCGATAGTATCAATTCGCCAGTCTCTAAATAACATCCAAAATAATATACAAATATCCTCCTCTAAAACATTATTAAAAATTCAACTAGATCTAAAACTATTTTATCATTAAATCTAACCCACTGATGATGTTTGTTTCTCAGAGTTTATTACATTGTTTAATTTATACTACATTAAATTTGAATTAATTTTGTTAACTCTCACTTTATTCTACATACAGCAGAGCCAGGCACACCACAAGGCTTGCTGATACCTGTGATCCACTCAAAGCAAGATCAGTACCAAAGTTTCTATTCACTGACATGCTATTCTAATGACTTTTCATATGTTTCCAGCCAATCTAAAGCCTTTATACATGTTTGGTGCATTACTTATGCGCCTAAGTTCCATAATGCGTCAAACACACAGGTGAGGTGCATTGAACTTTAGACACCACTTATGTCTCCCATTGTGCTTTAAGTTAGTAAGAAATTTTGGTCCATACAATTCTTGTCTATTTGTGAAACATATCAAAACATCGTCAATGAAAATTCTTGAAATGTATCAACATAAAAATATTTATAACTAGCATCTACCATATGTCTACTGTGCATTGGCATAATTTTGAAATGTCTTTAAAAAAAAAATATATATGACAATAGGGAACTTACAAATTTAGTAATTTTTCACATTTTCAAGAAAATTTGCAACGTAGAGACCAGTCCAGTCTCTGATGTGGCTTTGAGGGGCCTAGATGTTAGAAACCCCTATAAATGACTTCATCTAATTAACTAAACCCTTTAAAGTATTCACAACAGCATTTAGGAAGTGTATTAACCCACAGGTATATTTCACAACAGAAATGAATACAAATGTAGGTGAAATTTAGCTTTTTTTCAAATTATCAATTTTTAACCTTTATTCACTTGAAACAGACGGTAGATGTGAACAGTGAAATGCAACTTAATATCAATGTTCACCACCCCAATTCTGTCCATTTGATATTTATTTTTATTATAAATATCCCTACTATTTGCCCTACGTGTGCTACTTTTGTGGCACAACCACAAGCCTCAGAGTAGGAAGAACACCTATTGGACATTTGGGTCTCATTTTCTTTACAATTCTGTAGGCACTATTAAAGGTTTACCAACATCCTAAGGTGCTAAAACTTAATGAACACCCTTAAAAAGGCCCTATATTGGAAATTACAGCATTTAAGGAATATGTCCAGGTAAGTGGTGAGAATATGGACCCCGTGGGTGTTTCAGAATTTTTTTTAGCATCAGGCTGTAAAAATGAAAAAAAAAATTCCAACAAGCTGCAACTTTTAGCTGAAAATGTATCTTTTTTACAAGGAATCCTGGTAAAAAAGCACCACAAACATTTGTTTGAGCAATTTCTTCTCAATTCAGTCATACCCTATCATGTTGGTAATAAGACTGCTTGCTTTGGCGCATGGAAGGGCTCTTACAAGAGATGTACTCTATTTATTTTGGACATAGATTTTGGTTGGATGCTCAAGTTCGCATTTGTAAGAGCCCCTAAGAGTATCAGAACAGATGAAACTCTTCCAGAAGTCCCCCATTTAGTGGATTCAACACCCCTCTATGGATCATCATCTGTGGTGTATTTGTGCATTTTGTGGGGGTGTCACAGTTTTTAGAATTGTACCATGAAAATGAGGGGGAGGGGAATGGCAGAAACCACCGATTGTTTTTAGGCTTCAGTTTTATCAGCATTTGTACGTGTCTGGTATACAAATGACATGAGACATTACTATGTGGATTGGTATAATTAAAATGAGAATTTTTTTTTGATTTTTTGATGTTATTTCACTTACAAACGATAATTTAGTTCTTAACTGACAAAATTTCATTTTATGTCATGATATACAGACTAGCCAGTAACATTTCTTTTTGTTCTATATGTGGAGCTGATTAAGGGCTTCTTTTTTGCAGGATTAGTTGACGTTCTTATTAGTACCATCACACTTTGATTGCTTTTTATCAAGGTTTTGTGAGGTGTTTTGATCAAAATACAACAATTATTTTTTATAGCGGTCGCCATGCAGTATAATAAGCATGTTAGCTTTACTCATCAGGTCTCAATACTGAATACAGCGAAACCTAATTCGTAATTTTTTTTTGTCTTTTAATTGCTTTAAGCAATAAAAACACTCTTTTCACAAATTACAAACATGTTTATATTGCAATGTAAATGTTATCTTTATTTTAATCAGCAAAAAAAAAACTCACTTTTATCGCGGCAGTATAATCGTGTCACATTTTGCGCAGAGCAGCAGACCGTAAACTATTCGGTTCTGGTCCACGGCCACGCCGCTGCGACCATAACTGTGGCCTTGGGCCATTACATTTTCTCCAAGTGTGAAATCTGGTTTTACCAAACTTTGTATGTCTAATTGGAAAACTAGGCAACACTGCGTGGCTAGAAACCCTTCACAGCACTTTGGTGTTAACTGGGATCTCTCTGGGATTGACATTTCCTTCTTCCTATCACTTCTGCTCCTCTTCCATCACCTTCCCTAGTTTATGTCTTCCGCTTCCTGTCATCTTTGCCTGCTAAATGGTTCATCCTTCCCCTTATAGTTCCGCCTGTATTCCTCATTTGACTTTTCTGTCTTTCTAACTCTTGCTTGTTTCCTCTGGTTATTCTTTTAGTCTTACGTTTTATTACTGCGCTGGCCACATGTTCACTACGACTTGGCCTGCCCGACATCTCTTGTTTGTTCGTGTTTGTTTGTCCCTTCAATCTGTGTTTCACCTAGCATCTAGTCAGCATCATCTCGTCTGGTTGGGACCGACTGGTAATGAGTCGGTTTCCCCAAACAGCAGGGACAGAGGATGGACCTAGATGTCCAGGGCCTCACTTCAATCTGTGTCTCTGTGTGTGCCTCTGACTGTCCTGACAATACATGTGACAAGTTAGTTTTTACTCGCTGTGGTTTTGATTGCTACTTACGATACGATACCCAATATATATAGTTTATTCTATGCTCATGCACGTTAAAAAAATGTGTTTTGTAAAACAATATTTAGGCCTTGTCGTCTTATGATCTTCATAACAGTTTTATTTTTCCATAAAAAGAGCTGTGTAAGCTTTTTTTGCAGAATGAACTGACATTTTAATTTGTACCACTTTGGCATGTATATGACTTTTTGATCGATTTTTCACCAGACAGGTTGAATAAAATGAGTTGTTGATAGGGTAGATTGTTACGCACATGGCGATATCAAATATGCATCCTTTCATCTATTTTTTAATCTTTTTGGGTGATGACGTTTTGTAAAGAGTGAAAAGGGCAGTGGTTTTTTATTTTTTATGTTCTTTACTTTTTTCTTGTCTGCCTTTCTTCTCTTTCGGCATAGGAGACTTGTAACCATCATCTTCAGATTACGGTTACAATGGGAAAAAGTAAGCAGCATTACTGCTGTGTACTGATCTCCATGATGACTGTCAATCACACAGGGCATGGCCAGGCATCTTGACACAGTCAACTGTAAAAATGCACTCCTCTCTCCGCTTCTATCGTGACGGCGCAATCAAGGCAGGACCACCCACCCTGCCATAAAACTACCACACACTTAAAGTTATTGCCGTAGGATATATAGCAAACACAGTCACATCAATATATTTTTCTCTTTCTTCTTTTTATGCTTAAGATATCTTGTTCATTAAGTAAATACAAATATTCTGCACGATATCTCCAACAGTGCATATATATACACGGGACAAACCTAGCTCAGTCCTCTGATCCTCCAACATAGCAGACACCCACATGCGACACCACGCCAGAGTGCTCGTATATCAAGTTTCCATGTTGCCCAGCACGCGGTGTCAACGGTACCCGGGATTCCCAGCCAGTCTCCCTCGCTGTTACTTGCTGTATAGCATCTGCGATCTGACGAGGGCAGGCACATTCTACTTAGGAATGGCCGTTACACGTTCAACTCTCTTAAGACCCGCAAGTAACACGAGGAGACTCGGCTGTGCAATGCCGGGTACCGTTAGTACACCGCTGCTGGGGCAATCTGGAAACTTGATATACGAGCACTCTGGCGTGGTTGTCCGGTAAACCACAGGCAGCTGCAATTATGTCATGGCTGTTGTGATGGAGACAGAGGGAGCCCCCTCCCTCTGTCTTTCCCTTAGCTGCCATGATTGATTGCAGCAGCTAAGGGATTAATCCCCGCCTCCCTGGAGTAATCTCTGGTTGGGGCCGATGCTGCGGGATGTCGGCTTTAATATACAGTTGGTTTCCTGTAGGATCGTGCAAGCTCTATTTTAAAGTTTGCACAATCCCTAGGATGGAAGCTTGTTTCCATTTGTGTTAACACCTACTCAACTTGGATGTAAGCTTACGTCCAATGTCGTCAAGGGGTTATATACCAACTAATAGCTAGTATTAGCACAAGCTTTGTAAGAATAATCCTTTTTTCCACATAGTTAGACTATCATCTTAAACTTTTGGAAAGGTAGATAATAAAAATATATAAACTAGTATACTCAAACTTTGGCCCTCATTTATTATTGTAGTTGTGCCAGAAAAGTAAATTAAAATGCTTCAAAAGGAGACTTTTTTTGGCATAGCATGCTAATGACACATTCATTATTGTCTTTAGATACCTTTTGTACACTTTCATGGTGTCATGTCTTTACCAAAAGTGGGCGTGGATTCACGAGAAAATTGACGTGACCACAATGCAACATGCTATGCCAATACTCTGGCGTAGAAAGTAAAACAAATAATTGCTGGTCTAAAAACTTAGACTAGTCTAAAGCTGTACCAATTTATTAATCAGCATGTGCCACTATTATAATTACCATTTTAGACTGCCTGTCTAAGTTTATGCTGTCTAACATTTAGTCAGTGATAGTGAATGAGGGGCCTTTGTGTCTAAAAATAGTAGTAGTGCTATTGTCACAAATTTAAGTTTTTTCCCTTAAGGAAATATGTGTGAATGTTTGCACTGACAGGCTAGTTCTAAATAGCTTTAAGGCAATGTAGAATGTGCCAGAATGTATGAACCTATTCTTCTGCAGGTCATGCATACAGGTGCAGTCTAGTGGCAATACGACAAGTCTGGCTCAGGCAGACCACCTTTAACTTGGTCTGGCTGTACTAACTGTTCTGCACCTAGGTTTGGCATCAAAGAGTCATAAATGTGTCTACTTCTATGAATGTGATGTGACACCCCCAGAACACACCTGAACTTTGGTGCATTACAAAAGCACTTATTGCGACAAAGTTTGGAGTGCACCTGTTCATACATTGTTTTTGTCTCAAAGTATATCAGAAAACTGGTGCAGTCCCATTCATACATGTCGTCCTAATTTCCAAACTGAAAGCTACATCTTGTTTTGTAAAAAACAAGTCAATACACAAAGATTTATCAGAGGAAGAAAAAAAATGTTATCGGCAACACACAGTTTTTCAAAATGTTTTACTGTGTTAAAGGTGCATAGCTTAAAAAAAACGACATACATTTGGTATAATAAATTTGACCTACAGAATAAGAGTAACACATGTTACGTAGGGAACTGCACAAAGTGTAAAATTGCAATGGAAGAATTGTTAGTTTTTTTACATTTAGCCCAACAAAAATGTTAATAAAAGTTGATGTAAAGGTTATCTGTATTTCAACCATAAAAAGTACACCTTATCCCACAAAAAACAAGCCATTTATAAACTACTTCAAAGAAAATATACAAAAGTTGTGGCTGTCAGAATCTGGAGATGGAAAAAAAATTCTGTTCTTTAACACCCAAAAGAGTTGTGTCCATAAGGGGTCAATTACTTTCATGCTGCACTCGTATTCACAAAAACAAATAGAAATATTTAGACACCTGTCTTATGTACTGTAACTTACGTACTGCAGCATTAACAGGTAACTTTCAATTATACATGCATAGAGTAAAACCACAAAATATCATAGAAAAATGTTGCTATTTTGTGGAAAGTTTTGGTAGTACAGCATCTGTGCTCCATGGCATAAAATTATCGGTATCTGGGCCAGGGCCGTATTTATACTGCTTTAGACACTGAGCCTTAACACGCCTCAATTAAATGGGTTTTCCTAGTACAGGCTTTCACAGACATCTTCCAGCTTTCTCTCTCTTACAGCTTCAAATCCAGGGATGGGTCTTTCCTCCCAAGAAGCATGTCTTCCTTCACTGAAGAATGATGACATCATCACACCCCTGCCCTGCAACCTCCTTAGTCATCATCATCATTCTGTATGAGCAGTGGAAGGGAGAGGATGTCACAGCTCTGCAGACCTCCTGCAATGGTCAGTTCTTATGCCTGGAGAGCTTTCACCTCACTCCACAAACTCCTTGTAACTTAAACACCTGTTTTGGTGTACACAGTTATACATACTGCCCCCTAATGTTACATAAAGTGATATCTTGACATTGTGCCTAACAGAGTGTATTATATGTGTGTTATATGGGTGGGGGGAGTTAATATAGCATTGCTCAGATTCTTCACATCAGAACTGTCCCTGAACAGAGTACCCTTAAGTTTCACTTTCAGTCTCATACAGCTCCGGGGGATTAAGCACAGAGAGCACAGAACAGTCAATCATAGCAGAGGGGGCATGTCCCCCATGAGGGTGTGTCCCATTCAGGGGGTTGAACTAAATATCAGGCACCCCATCACAGCAAAGGGGCCATGGCCCAAACCCAGGCTGCAGTTTCAGGTGTAGAACACACAACTACCACAACTGTATCTAAATGATTTATAACACAAACCAATTGCAAAAGTGCTTTTTTTTACTGCCCCCCTTTATTCAGAAAATGTCTTAGTGAGGCAAACCCCCTTTAAACCCCTGCATTTTACAGGTTGTTTGGGGGTGCATGCACCTGGAAGTACGCCTACGTCCAGAGGATTGCGCAAACTCTAAAGCAGAATTCGCTTGATCGGCGCGGTATGTCAGCTGTATACTACAGCTGACAGCCCACAGATCACTCCGGGGAAGGGGGGCTTTTAACCCCCCTTAATTAAGCGGAACCATAAGTCGAATAACAAAGGGAAAACGCGGGGAGCAATCTCTCCTGCGTTTGTGGGGCTTAACCCCGGGAAAGGTAAAGTTTCCCCTTGGGGTTGTTTTCTTTGGGGGTTTGGTTAAAAAAAGGGTATATATTTTTTTTAAAAAAAAAACCTTTTTTTTATAAAGTTCTTCAACAAAAAAAAAACTATAAAAAACAGGATATCGCAGTAATTGTATCGACCCAAAGGAAAAAGGCAACTTATCACGGAACGCCGGTGAGCGTTGTTAAAAAATAAAAATTTTAAAAAAAAGTACTGGGATTGCGTTTTTCTTACCTGCCTTCAAAAAAGGTTTAAAACTGACAAAAAGTCTTGTCCCCCAAAAATGATACTAAAAAAAAGGTCAAACTATCCCGCAATAAAAAACCCCTACCAGCCTTTTACACAGAAAAATTAAAAAGTTATGGCCTCCGACTATGGCGATGCAAAAAAATGTTTTCCTGTTTGAATAAAAAATGTTTTTTTTTGTATAAAAGCAGTAAAAATAAAAAAAATATACAAAAAGGGTACGCTGTAATTGTACGACCTTGGTAAGCTAGCTGTAAATTACTGTACAGTGCTTTTTTTAAAAAAAAAAAATTTTAAAAAAAAATAAAAATTCCTTTTTTGTTTAAAAATTAAAAACCTTTTTAAGGGGGGTTTGGGCCCCCTTTGTTGCGGGGGAACCCCTGGGTTTTAAAAAAATTTTTTATTAAAAAATGTAAAAAATCGAGAGCTACAGATTTTCTAATCCCCCTTGGTTCCTCAAACTTCCCCCAGTCACGACCCAGGGGCTGAAGGCCCCGCTTGCGTGAATCACTTCTTATCTGATGACAGGCAAAATGAATGGTTTTTTAAAAGGCACCGGTAGCAATATGTTTTCTTTTGTATACAGAATAACTAGCTGTAATGTTATTAGATCCCTGCTTTATCTGATGACAGAGAAAATGAAGAAGCTTTCAATCTGCTGTGTAGAATAGGTGTTCTCTTTTGTATACAGAATTCACAAGTTATAGTTTGTTTTATTTAAGTGAAACATGTCACAGGATCCATTTTGCAGGCTTGTGCTCTGGCTGTGTGGGTTCTGTGTGCTCTCTGTCTCTTTCAGCTCCGTGTTTTTGTTTACATTACATTAGCTTTTAGCAGATAAGGTTTCTCCTGGACATTTGCCGTTGAGGCTGTTTTGCTGTATTGAATCCACTGTTGTATGTTTATTAGTTCACTTAAGTTTTGAGACGCTCCCTTGGATTCCTCACTCCCCCCTTTCCCCTTTCCCTCTCTCCCACTGCAGCTTCATGATCATAGTGATTTGTTAAACATTCTGCTGGGCTAAGCTGAGAGGTAAGAATCTTGGTAAGAAACTTTCTCTCAGCAAATCCCCTTTAATAAAAAGTGTACATAGCGTCATATGCACCCCATAATGGTACCAATAAAAACATCAGCTCATACTGCATAAAAGCAAGCCCATATACAGCTCTGCACACAGCAAAATGAAATAGTAATGGCTATTATAAAGAATAGGACAACATAAAAAACGAAATTTTTTTTAATAGACATTTTCTATTGTGTAAAAAGTAATTTAAAAACAGAAAAAGCTATATAAAATCTATATCATTGTAATTGTACTGACCCCCATAGTAAAGTTATCCTGTCATTTACACTGCACGGCGAACACTGTAAAATTGAAACCCAAAAAACAGACCGAACTGTGTTTTTTCCCCCATTTTCATGGCCCAATGCTAAAAAAAACTAAGGAACACCTGCACCAAAAAAATGCACAGTACACCCCTAGATGAGATCCATGAGTCCAAATTGGGGTGACTTCTGAAAAGTTTCACCTGTTCTGCTACTTTGGGGGTTTTGCAAATGCGACATAGTCCCACCAAAATCTGCGTTCCAAAAGCCAAATAGCGCTCCCTCCCTTGTACGCCCTAAAAATTTTGCCCAAAAAAACAGCAGTTTACACCCCACATGTTAGGTATTGCCAAACTTGGAAGAAATTGCTTAACAAAATTTTGGGGTTCTTTTTTCCAGGATTCTTTGTAAATATGAAACATTTTAAGCTAAAATTGCAGATTGTTGGAAAAAAAAATACATTTTTAATTTCACAGCCTAATGCTAAAAAAAAATTGTGAATCATCTGTGGGGTCTATATATTCACTGCACCCCTGGATATATTCCTTAAGTGTTTCAGTTTCCAATGTGGGGTCTTTTTAGGGTTGTTTATTAAGTTTTAGCAACTCTGGGTGTCCTCAAACCTGAAATGGCGCCTAAATAAAATCTTATTGAAAATAAGACCCCAGAGTCCAGTAGGTGCTCCTCCTATTCTGGGGCTTGTGGTTGAGCCAAATAATGCACTAGGGTCACATATGGGATATCGCTAAAAACGGCAGACCTGGGGGAATTGATATTAGATTGCAATTACCTAGTCACATTTACCGTATTCCAGTGAATAATGGATAAATATTGAAAATCTGCAAAAATAGTGAAATTTTGAAATTTCACCTCCACTTTGCTTTAATTTCTGTGAAATACCTAAAGGGTTTAAAAACTTCCTAAAAACTGTTGTACATACTTTAAGAGGTCTAGTTTCTTACATGAAGTCATTTATGGGGGTATATAACATGCAGGCCCCTCAAAGCCACGTCAGAACTGGACTGGTCCCTAAAAAAATGTATATTGCAATTTTTCATGCAATTGTGAGAAATTACTACTGAGTTTCTAAGCCCTCTAATGTTGCAAAAAAAAATCTATAATGTGCTCTATGATTTTTTGGACATATTTTTTGAATAATGTACACTAAGATATCCAAATAGTTTCACTGTATGATTGCACTATTTATACCCCTAGATGTCACTGTTTGCTTTCCTTGAAAAAGGTTCTGTCCAGAACCGAAACGTTCCTGCTGTTGAGTGAATACATTTTCTTCATTTTTGTGAAGGGCTGCCTTTTCTCAATTTTTGCTTAACATTAGGTCCCTGGTCACACTTCACTTTCTGCCCACAGATTCTACTTATACCCATACTCACCTCCTCTTGTGACTTGGCAAAAAACTGCCACACCGCTGAGTTAGTGATTTTACCAACAACACTCCGCACTGACTGACTATACCGTCACTGCCTTGGTGAGCCCCTGTGCCGCTACTTTATGGGGCAGAAGGGACCTGTGAAATGGGTGGTCTACCCCGTGGCTGTTTTGCTCCCGACCTCTCACTGCTGCCACCCTGCTGACTCCAAGTCACACTACCAGCTTGCTGGCTGCTCCACTGCCTGACACGTAAGCTGCCACCCACTTCTCCTGATTATGATAAAGCCCTTGTTTCTATGGCTCCCAAGTGCAATCGGCTATCGCTACATTAGTGTTTGCCCGTCACCTCTGTCCTCCTCAACGGTCTTGGTGTACAGAGCCTGACTGCTTGCAACATAACCTCTCATGCCACTCTCATCATCACTACTTGCCCGCCTACTGCAAGAATAATAACAGCGCATAATAATAGCATATAATGTGCCTGATTTATGAACCCGCTCTAGAGCATGTCATAAATCAGGCGCATTCTAGCGCTAGGGCGACATTTCTGGCTCAGGTATACCACTTTGAAAATGGTATACCTGTTCCAGCAGTAATGCGCCTAGAAATGCCATAGCGAAGCTATAAATATGTAGCTTTGCTATGGTTCTAGTGTGCCCCACTTTCGACATGCCCCCCGAGTACGGCCCCAAAGTGCCGCATGCGCTTTGTTATGCGTCCAATAATGGCGTGCGGGAGATTTCAACATGTATGAACAAGGCTGCGCCTGATATCGGGCTGTAAAGACGACAGATATATGGTGCAGCCCGGCTTATACATGTCGCCCCATATCTGTTAAATTTTTCAACAAGCTTTAAGCCTTCTCTAATATATGCATGGTATATACAAATGTAAAGTACAGTGGTATAAAAAAGTATTTGCCCCCTTTATGATTTCTTAATGTTTTGGATGTTTTTCACACTTACATTTTTAAGATCACCAAACAATTTTAAATATTAGACAAATATAACACAAGTATACACAAAATGCAGTTTTTAAATGAGGGTTTTTAATTATTAAGGAAAAAGAAATCAAAATTTACTAAGGTATTGGAACTCAAGACAACCACAGTGAGAACAATTATCCACAAATGGAGAAAACATGAAACTGTGGTCAACTTTCCCAGGAGCGGCCTGCCATCCAGAATTAACCCAAAAGCGCAGCGATGACTCATCCTAGAGGTCACAAAACACCCCACAACAATATACAAAGAACTTCAGGCCTCACTTACCTCTGTTAATGTTAGTGTTCATGACTCCACCAGAAAAGAGAGATTGTACAAAAATGTACTTAATTTTCCCAAGACAAAAACACTGCTGAGCAAATAGAACATAAAGGCTTGTCTCACTTTTACGAGAAAACATCTTTTTAATCCCACAGACTTTTGGGAGAAAATTCTTTGGACTGATGAGACAAAAGTTTAACTTTTTGGAAGGTGCAAATCCCATTATATCTGGCTTGGAAGCATCACAGCATTTGAGAAAAGGAACATCATACCAACAGTAAAACATGGTGGTGGTAGTGTGATGGTCTGGGGCTGTTTTGCTGCTTCAGGACCTGGAAGACTTGCTGTGATAAATGGAACCATGAATTTTGCTGTCTACTAACAAATCCTGAAGAATGTCAGGCCATCTGTTCATGACCTCAACTTGAAATGCAGTTGGGTTATGCAGCAAGACAATGATCCAAAACACACCAGCCCAGTCCACCTCTTTATGGCTTAAGACAAAATTAAGACTATTGACTGGCCTATTCAAAGTCATGTCCTTAATTTGACTGAGATGTTGTGGCATGACCTTAAAAAGGGGGTTCATGCTCATAAATCCTCCAATGTGGGTAAATTGCAACAATCCTGCAAAGATGAGTGGCCAAGATTCTTTTAAAAGATTCATTGGCAATTATCGCAATTGCTAGATTGCAGTTGTTGCTGCTGTTGAGGGTAGCCCAACCAGTTAATAGGTTTAGGTGGCAATTACTTTCTGTAGGTTTTAATTAGTTTTTCCCTTAATAATAAAGACTTTCTTTTAAAAATGGAGTTTTGTTCTTATTCATGTTACGTTTCTCTAATATTTAAATTTGTTTGCTGATCTGAAACATTTAAGTGTGTCAAACTTCCAAAAGATTAAGAAATCAGGAAGGGGGCAAATACTTTTTCAAACCACTGTACTTGAACATAAAATGTATTTGTAAATGCTAAACAGTTGCCAGGTGACAAACCTAAATACTTTTAGAAAACTTGACTATCAAGACTCAAGAGTTTGGCGAGATATTTCAGGAAATTACCCTGTGCACCACCAAACCAATCACTCTGGTTGTCTTAACACAACGATAGCCTTACAACCAGTCACAAGGACATCCTCTGTGTTTAATGATCAAAATTTAGAAGCCATCCGGCCTGTTTAGCGTGGGCTAAATTGGGTCTGCTGCTATTGCAGTACTGAAAGCATGCTGTTGGGCCAGTCTTAGTGCTCAATTTATCAGCCACTATTGACTGCAACATGTTATTGAGGAATCCTTCTCAGTATGCCAAGTGTAAGAAAAGCTTCATAGCATGAGACAGACATTTCACATTAACAGATAGGGAACACAAATCACTCTACTCAGATTCCTACTAGGCTGGTTTATGGTTAAGTGGCTGTAGGCTATGCAGCTTGCCTGTTTATCTCAAACAATGCCAATTTAACACTACTGAGGATAAGGGCTGTATTTATAACAAGGCAACTGTGGATGATTATTGCTATTTTTTTAGATGCTGCTGCCACCAGGTTATTGGTTCTAAACCTAGTGGAAGCAAGAGGTGAGGAGGTGGGACCCAGTTTCTGGCACAGGGTGATCTGAAGTACAGGTACCACTGTGCTCCTACTGTATACTTCTGAAACTCTGAGCCAATTAGCAGCCACTGTGGCTTATACTGGTGATGCATTTAAAATCTTTACAGACATCCTGCTTTGCTTCTCCTTAGTAAGTTTCAGCAGGAACAGATTTCACGCAAAGGTACTTAAAGGGATCATCTCACTACAGACAGTAATGGCATATCACTTGGATATGCCATCAATGTCTGATTTATCCAGGTCCTACCTCTAGAACCTTCACCTATCTCCTAAAAAGCCCCAAAACCTCTCAGTTCTTAATGGAAAGGTGGTGGACTCTCCCTTAGAAATAATAATAATAATAAATAATAATAATAATAATAATAATAATAATCTTTATTTATGTAGTGCCAACATATTCCACAGCACTTTACAATTTAGAGTCTATAAGTATAGACAAAACAACAAACACTATACAGTAAAAAAGATTACATAAAGACACAAGGTTTAGGGCCCGTCCAAGACTTACAATCTGTTAGGGTATATGGGTGAGATGAAGGATGAGAAGTGCTTGGTTTGCATAATGGTAAAGCCATGTTTCATTATATAGGTGAGATGCTTTATAGGTGAGAATGATTAGTTTATTTTTTTTCGAAAGAATAGTAAAACCAGTGCATGAAGACACAGGGTAGGGGCATCTTAGCGGCTGGAAAAAAAGGGATGTCCCGGCTAAGCATTCAGGCTTTGGAGATGGAGTTTTTAACAGAGGGGGGAAACCAATATACAAGAAGTTACAGAAGCCAAGATGAGAAAAAAATAAGAGCAACAATGAGAGTTTGAGTTTTTTCCACAATATGAATCTGGAGATATTCTTGAGGTGCAGGTGACAAGAAATGGCAAAGGATTGAATATAGGGAATGAAGGAAAGATTAGAATCTAGTATATCCCCAAGACAGTGGGCTGACTAGGAGTTATGGTAGTACCACCCCACTGAAAAAAAATTTCAGGGGGGGGTTGGTTAGTAGGGGGCAAAATGAAATAGGTTCTTTTAGTAAAAGTTTAGTTTTGAGTAGAATGGGACTGATGTCAACAAAGGGACAGACAGTCACGGTTTTTTGAGCGGGCAGGAATGATTTAGGGAAGAGGTGTATAACTGAGTACATCAGCGTAGAGTGGTATGAAAAACAAATTGCTGATGGTTTGATCAAGGCACGTGTAGATTAAAAAGGGAGAGGAAAAGAACTGATCCCTGGGGAACCCAACACCCAAGAGAGAGAGGAGAAGAAAAAACCTGAAAAGAACACTAAAGGAGGGGTCCAAGGGGTTGGCTGCGACCAAAGAAAAGAGCAGTGTCCGGGAGGCCAATTAGCTGAGGAAGCTGGGGAAAAGTTGGTATCTACAGTGTCAAATGCTGCAGGAGATCAAAAAAAGAAAACAACTAGTTTTTCCCCCTGAGATTTAGTAGGAGGAAACAATTAATTAGCTATACCCCGTTTTTTTGGGAAATGAAAAGGTGCAAAAAAATAATTGCAGAGGGTCAAAAATAAAGTAGCAGGGAGAAGGGGTTTTAGGCAAGAGTAGATGAAGTGTTTCAACAGTTTAGAAATGAAGCTAGGGTAGAGACTGGTAGAGTTCCAAGTTTTGTTGACTTTTTTTTATCTCCCCATCCTGTTAGCTTGACACGATACGCAATTTTTTTCTTTTTTTTAGTGGGTTTATCATGGAGGTTTAATAAGGTGAGTTTTATAGGCTAGGTTGTTGTGCATGTGGGCTCCTCCCTCTTTCTTTCCCTTAGCTTCCACGGTCACGACTGACTGCAGCATCTAAGTGGTTAATCAGCTGTCAGTGGAGCAAGCTCTGGTAATTTGCCCGAAGTGAAGAACCCTGTAAATACAGCGATGAATGCGTGTCATGCGGGTCCGGACACCCAATTTTATGTAAGTGACTTGCAATCAAAACATATCAGTATGTCCTTTGAGGGAAGGGGTTAATGCCACTGCATACATCTCAACCGACCAAGATCCTGAACTAAAGTTCCGGATTCTAGGGGCTGTCCTAGAGTCTGGGGGGGGGTGGGGGATGTCCCAGGGACCCAAGCAAGCCCTGTATCTGTGGGACTGTGCTCTTCTTTATGAGGGAGAAAAACATGTTTTTTCCTACTTGTGCCTTCCCAACCCTCGCTGCAAATAAACAAGTGTACAGTCAAAACCATAAAAAGCATTATAAATGGGTTTAAAGCCTTTCCCCCAAGAAAAGTAAGTGACCTCCATCCTCCGTTCCCCACCCGTGGAATATCCAGCTTTTCTAGGTTCTGGTTGGCAAATTTAACACCCGGGAAAAGCTAAATGGCCCCCACACCCCCACAGCAGGCCCCCAGTTTTTCTGGTTTGTTGCTTTTGTAAAATGTCCCCCAGCTTTGGGGCAGATGGCTAGTTCCGAAAAGCTGCTGATCCCATTCACCCGGGTAAAAACTTTCCCAGGCACTAAATAGCTTATATAGAATTTTGGAAAGCTGGGTGATAATGTACAACGGGTTTTTAAACAGAAAGGTGGTAATGATGACGGAATTTAGAAGGTGTAATAGTTCTATTAGGAATTTATGGTTTAAAATTTTTCCGTCACTAATAGTTTGATATGTGGTCATGGTGGGGAGATTTTACTCAGTCAATTGGTATGAAATGTTTTCAAAATTTGGGGTGGTTTTATTTAGCACAGAGGCGTGATTAGAGAGGGCGAACGTTTCAAATGAAGTGGAATTCGTTTTGCACAAAGCCCAAGTTTGGGGGTGATTTGCGGGAACAAAAGCGTTTTTTTAATGGTAAAAGGCCGGAGCAATGGTTTACATGTGGCAAAAACTCTGGGAGGAAGAAAGAAAAACCCAAAGACATGTGAGATATCAAGCCAATCAGCGACCCGGGTTCTGGAAAACCCCCTTTAATAGGACGCCATCTTAAAACCTCCCCTTTCTTACTGTGTGTCCTGTCATAAATCTAGCTGCTGGGCGCATAATTTCATATTTTAAAACAAACTCGTTTTATCAGTGACTGGGGGGGGAAAGCCATAAAAAGTTGTGTATTTGCACATTGTTATTTAACCCGCTTTATTATTTTGTTTTGTGTTTGTGGGGGATTCTCCCCAAAGTCCAGGTGGGTGTATTTTTCCCCCAAAATGCCTCCCAATTACTCTGGTTTTTCTGTAGGGATTTAATACCCCGGGCTTTTTTAACCCCCTTTATTTTGGGGGTTTTTTTGGGTGTTTTTTTTATTTTGTCCCCCATATACCTAATTTAATCTGTTTGTTCCCTACAAAGGCTTAAAATTTTAAACCCCTTGACTGTGGGGTAAATTTAAAATAAAATACAGGGTGTTTATTTTTGGTCCCCTATACGCCCAATTTTCACTGGTTTTTCGTCAAATCCATACACAAGGCTTAATTTAACTTTTTGATTTCGGTAATTTTTACCAAAGTTTTGGGGGTCTGTATTTATTGGCCCCCTATAACCTAATTTACATCTGTTTTTTCGGGACGTTATTTCATACCCAAGGCTTAATTTAACCCCTCATTGTGGGGGGAATTTTTGGAGTAAAAAAATAGGATGTTGTATTTTGCCCATACACGCCTAAACCCACCTTCAACTGGTGGGGTTTTTTTTAAATTTTTAGCCAAGAGTTTAAATTTTTTCACTTTTTTTGGGGGAAAAATTTTTGTGTCAAATCCAGTGTTTTGTTTTTTCCCCCACATAATCTCAAAACCCGCTACTCCATCTCTGGGATATTGATCTGTGGCAAACAAATTTTTTTTAATTTTTTGGGGATTCTTTTTTAAAAGCTGCCATGTAGATCCTCCCTCCCCCAAAAGAGGAAGAGGGTGTCACATAAATTTTTATTGACGTCAATAATCATTTTTTCCCTTGCTTTGATCCTTTTTTGTCCTCTTTCAATTTGGGCAATATCCTCATTTTGCTAAAGCCAAAAGAAAAAAGAAATTGCCCAAAAAAAAATAAATGGAAAATTTCATAGTTCTGTGTTTTTTTTTTATATTTCTGCTTTTGGCTACCTACTCATTTTACAACCTGATACAAAAAAGGATCGGCTTTTGAAAACAAATCGGTCTATTGTCCCCTTTTTATTCCTTGTGACAGATTAAAAAAAGGGAAACCAAACATGTGGAAAAACCCTAACGGTGGAGGGGTTGAAAGTAATTAGAAAACCAAGGGTGGGAAACAAAAGTGGTCAGTTTGGGAGCAGCATAGAGGCCACAGAGTGGAAATGACAGATTGGGAAGTGGCAGCGATGATTTGGGCCCAGATGGCCAAAATACCAGTGTGGAGGGGCTGCATCAAAAGCAGCAGATCAGGCCCAGAGTTGCCAACCAAATTTTGAGGTGGCGGCAGCTAGGTGACATAATGAGGGGTGGCTAACAGCACACAAGCCAGGATGACATGGGGACTAGCCTGGAGTGACAGAGGAGGAACCGAAGGTGAGGTGGCAGCAGATCAGAAGGTAAATAAACCCAGTGAAAATGGGGAGGGGGGGTCAATAAGTCCCCCGTAAGTGGGGGGTGGGAGAAGGGAGTTGCTGCAGATGTGGGGGATCAGGGGTGGCAGCATCGATAGTAGCTGAGGAAGGGAGCCAAAAGAACCAGGGTTCAGGGTTGTCCCGGGCGCTGTGGTGGGTACTAAATCATTGGGGGTGAAGAAAGTTCTTATCAAAAACCCATTTTTCAGGTTGCTGCTGATGGAGCGGTAAATGCTTCTAACCCCCCACCCCCAAGCAGCTGTGCAGTGGGATGGCATGATGAACCCCCCGTAGACCTGCTAGGGAGGACAATGGGGTAGATAGGGGGCGGCCCAATGTTACTGATGACTCATTACTTGGTTTGTCCTCCATTCGGGAGCTGAAAAAATCCCCCATTTTGGGAAAAATGGTAAAAGAGGGGGTCCAAAAGGGGGGAGAGCTAGAAGTTCCCCCTGAAGATTGACAAATTTAGCTGCACTAGCCAGGGAAATCGCAAAAGCAGCGGGCCCCTGCGCAAGTGATCTGGGGCCCCTGCCTCCATCCCACTGTTACTGCCACGGGTTTGGGTCATCTTCCCCGTCTTTTCCTAATCCCCCAGCTGTCCTGTCCCCTTTTCCCGTCACCTGAATTAAAAAAAAAAAAACAAATATCGCCCGACACATGCTTGTGCTCCAGTGTCTTCACCGTCCACTCAGTCAGCCCCACTGGACTGCATTGGGGGGGGGTGGGGGCTTATTGACGATTGTAGTCTCCACGTCTCCAGTCCTCTGACCAGAGACATGATTTATGCGCATCTGTTTCAGGACAATGAAACAGTAGAATGACGTTGATTCATCCTGTAGTCCTGGCGACTGACAAATGATAACGTGCCTCCTCAAAATGGCAAATTGAGCAACAGCAGGTGTCACGCATGAGCTGCTACTAGTGTTGAGAAGTCGAATATTGGGCAAATTCATCAGACGATTTCCGATAGTCGATAATAGATTAACGCCGATGACCATTTAAAGTCTATGGGAGAGGAACAACACCTTCATTCTTACTGCCAAACAGGGCTGGAGGGAAGAACCTGGAATTAACATTCACAACAGTCAAATGGCCTAAGTGTACATTCTTAGGCTGCACACTTTGGTTATAAAAGCCACAGATGAAAACACAGACCATTCACTATCCTGTCTTGTACAACAGCACTGACCCTTAAACCTTGCATGACCCACAAATTAAAAGTGCCAGAAGGCAGGTTCATTTGACCATTCATTTTACTGAACTGGACATTGAATTTCCCTGTCTGGACGCAGCATGACCCTTAAACCTGTCTGACCCCTCAGATTAAATAAGTGCGGAAAAAGGAGTCTTTCTCAACCACCAATTTGTTAGTTGAACGGGAGAGATGATATACCTGTTCTGTTACCAAGTATGACCACAAAAACCTGTCTGACCCCAAGATTAAAAAGTGCCGGAAGAAAAGGAGTTTTGAAACCCCTTTTTAGATTGACTGGACATTGGAATATACCTGTTCTGTACCACAGTGATGACCCATTATCCTGTTGACCCACAGATTAAAAAGTGCCTGGATGAGTTCTTTCAACCACCCATTTGAGGTTGAACTGGACATTGACTATACCTGTACTGGGTAACCTAACATCTGTTCAAGTTTCTGTACCTCCCTTGCACATCTGAGGATATTTGTGTTCAGCTATTTTTTACATGTAAAGTTTTGCTTAGTAGTTTAATTCTAGAAAACACATTTTTAAAAAATAGGATGTGATCCACACACGTCTTTGTTGTCTCTTTCTTTTGTGTGTGTGTGTGTGTTAAATGGGTTGTCTCACTACAGGAATTGCTAGCTATTTTAAAGATCTTGCAGTGAACACAAAGTCATTTTTGCAATTATGTGTCCATTTAACAGTGTCCTACCTATTCCTGTTTTTGGACAGCACATCACCCTTGAGCCCTTTTGACAATTGTGAAGACAAATGTCTGTTGGAAAAATAAACATTATTTAGTTTAGGACCCTGTAGTATAGCTGCATTTCAAGACAAAAAATGACCCCAAACACTCAAAAACAGACGCTTGAGCCTCTTTTGACAATTGTGATAGCAAATGTCTGTTAAAAACCACATTTTTGAGATATAGGAACTGTATATAGGCTGATTTCATAGACAAAATGCCCCAAAAAAATTCATAACATGACCCTTGAGCCACTCTTGACAATTGTGAAGAAACAATTGTCTGTTGAACCCATCATTTTTATAAAAGAGGAACTGTGTATAGCTGATTTCATAGCACCATGACCCAAAAAAGAATTATAAAATGACTCCTCTCAGCATGTTAAAAATTGTGAGGGAGCAATGCACTTAAAAGGCCATTATTTCACTGTTCCATAAAACGGCACGCCATGATTATAGCTGTATCTACCAGCAACATGACCCGCCAAAAAAATTATAATAATATGACTTCTCAGTCCACGATTAAAAATTTGTGATTGGAGAAATTCCACTTAGGAAGCCACATTTCTGTTCCAAAGGACAATGTATTACTAGCTGTATCTCACAGCATACATGACCCCACAAAAAATTATAAATATGACTGTTTCTCAGCCACTATTAAAAATTGTGATGGAGAATTCCAATTAGAAGCACATTCGGATTCCAAGAGGACCATAAGTATAGTTGTATCTCATAGAACATGACTCAAACCAATATGTAAAAGCAAAAAATGTCTAAGAGATTAAAGTGAGCGTATAATGGAATACGGTTTTTGTCATGAAACCTCGGTGTCTTTTACAGTCTCACACCGCGCAAAACCAGCAAAAATGTTTTTAGGAATGAGAATAAAATTGCGAGAGAAATGATCATTTTAAAAAACATTTTTGTCACAAGAGGACCATTGTCTCTGTTTCGAAGAGGAAAGTGGGGAATGTGAAGTAGACTGGCCAAACTAATCGGTGTCCTCGGCAATTGGTGGACCAACCAACATCATCAAAGAATCCCAAGTGCGTGATCATTTTATCTGGATGAAAGTCAAAACGATCGCACTTTATCTGTGGAAGCGGTATGCGTTTGTCTGTAATGACTCCTCATAGCTGTAGCTGAAGGTCCGCACTCAGATATGAGCTGGCTGCCTGGGCAGGACAAACACCTCTATGGCGTGGCGAGCTGAGACCGGGCCATTCTATCCTTTTGGATACCCAAGAAGTCGATTGGGTCCGGAACACATCCAAAAACATCGGTGTTGAGACGCAGATAGTCGTTGCTCTCTAATCTTAAGAGGTCTCTGTGTGCTTGTATTGTGTGCCCTGCTGTGATACATGCTGTGGTGAGGTATGGTAAATAAAGATTGCTCCAGAGGTCACACATTAGGTTTCCTGCACACATTGCCTTGCTGCTGCCTGCTGCTGCGGCTATGCTGGCACTCTACTTGCTTGGTCACGTCGCTGAAGTTGTTCCACCGTGAACATGGAAGAACGTGAGCAGACGAAACTGGAGAATGTCTCCAGTGTTGATCAAATTCAGCAAGGTATCCATTTCCTGCTCATTATACTTCTCTATTTGGGTGGGATGAAGGAAAAGCGTCATGTGTTTGTTTTTGTGTACCGGGACTCCAGGAGGATGGCATCCCAGATATTTGGTGTTCGTTTGTTGGGCTTTAATGCGAGGTCATGTTGGAGGAGAATGGAGCTATTCCAAGACTCATGTGGGAGATTGAGCTTGATTTCCCAAGCTCTGGGTCGAGGGCACTAGCAAACTGATTTTCCTTTCCTCTTCCTCCGCGCCTCACATTCGCGCAAAGCCTCTTTCAAGGCTAGGGACGTCTGGTTATGTCAGTGTCCAGGAAAAAATACCTCCTCTCCGCTTCTCGGCACAGCTTCAACACAGCTCCCTGGCTTGCCTCAGATGATGCACCTTGATAGAGCTGATGCGCCGCTTGCACTAGACCTGGACCCGAACACTGCCTAATGAGACCGATTAAAATTGTGAACTGGTCGGGCCCTTGTGGATTCAACAGAGAGTAGGCCCTTCGATGTCCGCATCTGTGTCCGTCTCCTCCTCCATGCTGGCGGGACTGATGTTTCTACGAGTGTCCAACGTATCGTTCCAGAACTAAGATGCACCACAATGCTCATGCTGACAAGGGCATTTGTCCGCATGACCATTTTGGTGGCTTCTTCAAAACTGGCAAGGATGGTGCAGAGCTGTTTCACTTGCCTCCTCTCGCGTTGGCTCAACTCACCGAGGTCCGCGCACCGCTGCTTGTCAGGCCCATGCGTCACTTAGTCTACTGCAAAATTGGCTCTCGTTTTTACAATCGGCAATGCCGCTGTGCCACAATCGCTGGAGCAGTTGGAGGGTGGAATTCCAGTGTTGGTTGCCACGTCAACAATGAGACGAGTTGACGGGGAGCCGAGTTGACGGCGTTGCAGACGCAGCCAGGGGAACTGAAGCAGTGTGCGAACAGCGGAAGTGCGGAAGCTCAGACTGAGGCCTTCTCTGCAGGCAGTCCAGACCGGATTGTGCTTTAGAAATTCGTTTCTGGACGACAAGGTTCAATGAATGTGCCCAGGCAAGGGATGTGCTCCACGCCTACCGATCTTAAGGGCGGCGCAGATTCGCACGTTATCGCACACCCACTTGCCTGGCACAAGGTTCTTGTCACCCAGCCAGCGCTTCGGCCTCGTTGCGGAGAGCCAGTCACCAGCCTCTTGTACTGTGTCGGGATGAGTCTCCAAGACAGATTATTTCAACACGCCTGGTTTCTCTGTGGAGGTGACTGCCACCAGAGGACCTGGGGGAAAGAAACCCCTTCACATCCCTTGCGGTTTTTGAGAGCGTTGCACCGAGCCTGAGAGCCACCGTCACCATACAGAGAAAATCTCCATCCCGCAACCCAGTGAGCTTGTACAGAGTATATAGCGCCTTGGCCGTGCTTACTAGTCCATGTGTCGTGTGGTCAATGGGCTTTCCGGACACAGTTGCAGAGAACGCGCTTGAAATTTTAGATGACACCGTGGGCTCGGCCGGGCAGGGAACGGCTTTCTCTGGCAAGAAATGCCTGCTCGGATCTGATTTGGGGGGCAGGCAAGGGCCATGAAGTGGCGGAACCCATCTGTGTCCACCCAGACGGAAAGGCAACATTTCCAAGGCCAAAAGCCTGCAAATGCCAGGGACATTCAGGCTTTTGGCTTTCGGGATGGTTTGGGTTTAAAGTGTTTCTTCTGCTTCCAAAACTGGAGACAGAAGGTTGGCTGCATAGACTGGCCGCTGTACGGTGTGCAGGTAGGTCAATCTGGTGGAGGAGAATGGGTAGGATGGGTTTCTGGTGGTTGCTGGGTGGGTACTCGGGCGACGGTGGAGGCTGAAGCGGAGGCTGATCCCCTGATCATGACTCTGAGAGACATGGGCAGATGAGGAACGCTTGGTGGTGGCGGAGGAGGAGGAGGCGGAGACAGAAGGGTGTGACAGTGGCTGGAGGCCGACTCGGGTGTGGCCTTTATTGGCCCAAGGTTTCCCCCATTTCAACGCAATCCCCATTCCTGCATGTGACTAGATATGTTGGTGGTGGTTAAAACCAAAGATTCTTGTCTCTATGATGCGTTACGGAAAAGGCGGATTTAAATTTGCTGGGTGAATCAGGGTTTGCTCGAAAAAGGCTAAGGCTTGAGAGTCCGGACCTTTTCGACGGCGATAAGCGAGGAGCAGTTTTTCCCGCTGTGTGAGTGGCGGAATCATCTCAGCGGATTTCTGCGACCGCCCTCCCCCTTTTTTGAGGACCCTTTACGACACTACCCACGTCTTCCTCCTCGTCCAGTGTTTTGAACGCCGAAAGCAAATTCTTCTAAAAAACCCACGTTGGACCCGCAATTGTCGATCATCATCATCATCAACACAGGTGATTTGGTCGCCCTGACATTCTGCATCCGGACTGCGGGTACAAGCAAAAAGCATGCAAGGCGTTCCCGACGCCCGGGGGGGTTTTTTGCCGATTGAGGGGTTTTCCTTCTCCTCCTCGATCATCAGAAACTGGGCTTAGAGCAGGAAAATCATCCCTTTGGCCTCTTGATCTTTTAACATGTTTTCTCCCCCCAACCGCATTTTGTCATCAAAGAGGTCTTCAGAAAAGGATTATCCACAGTGGTGGTACACGAGTTGACATTTGGGCTCCCTTCGTTTCATTTGGGCGGATGCTATGATCTGATGACACATTTGGGGTGTGACGGGAGACGAGGAGGTAAGTGGGGAGCGGGTTGCATTAACCATAAAGAACATATTGAGACGCTGTTCGTTACTGAGATTCACAGGGGCCCTTTTTCCCAGCGATGACAGGGCCCGACGGTCCTGCAACCCACGATCCCGCATGCGTTTTTTCCACATTGGGAAGGAGCACTTTTTTTCGACCTTACCTCCATTTCCCACCCCCCACTTTTCCCCGTTACCCCTGTATTTGTCCGTGTTCAGAAGGAAAAAAATTTAAGACGGTATGGAAAGAGTTTTAGACATTCTTATAAAAGATGGCAAAACACAGCTATTCTTAAAAACCTTTAAAATTTTCCTAAGCCAACTAGGTTAGAAAGAAAAAGTTTTTAGAAAACCCGTGAAATGCGATTGGTGGAAGAAAAAGTAAGAAAAATTAAAAGTGTTCTTCCTTCAGTCCCAGGGATTTACAATGGGCCCGTGGATGGAAATTTTATAGTTTTTAAAAAATATCATACAAGTGGCTATCGCGCCAAACTGAGATTCAACGAGCGCAAAAACTATTAGAATTTACACGGAGAGAAATTGCGTTTTTTTTCAGCATGACAAACGAGAACAGTTTCTGGAAAATTTTTTTATCAGAATTGTCGCAATGGTATTTTTAAAAAAAAGGGCCGCCCGTGCAATACAGCTATTAAAAATTATACGGAAAAAAAACGGTGGTTTTTGCACCCATAAATACACCCGCGGTGACTACAAAATTGCTGTATCAAATTAAGTGCAAGGTGGCTCTATGAACCAAAGCTGGACTGCGCCAATGTATGAAAAACACGTAATTATATTGTGTACAGATAATAAAAACGTGGTTTTATTGCACCTATCAAAACCCCTGCGGTGACTAAAAAATTGCTTGTATTTAAATTTATGTGCAAGTGGCTCCTATGCACAAAGCTGACTGCCCAAAGTGAAAAACACATAATTAAATGTATACGATAATAAAGGTGTTTCGAACCTGTACAACACCTTCGGTGACTACAAATTGCTGTTTTACATATTTAAGTACAAGGTGCTCTATGAACAAAACTGGGCCGCAACAAAGTAAAAAAAACACCTAATTGAAATAAATACCGATAATAAAAGTGTATTTTGCACCTTTAGAATAACACCTGCGTGACTACAAAATGCTGTAAATCAAATTTAAGTGCAAGGTGGCTCTATGAACAAAGCTGTACTGGCCAAAGTGAAAAACACGTAATTAGTTGTGTACGGATAATAAAGACGTGGTTTTGCACCTATAAATACACCTGCGGTGACTACAAAATTGTGTATTCAAATTTAAGTACAAGGGGCTCTATGACAATCTGGTAGCACCAAAGTAAAAAAATACCTATTTGAAATGTATCTGGATAATAAAAGGTGTTTTTTTTTGCACCTATAAATGAACCTGCGGTGACTACAAAAATTGCTGTATTCACAATTTTAAGGTGCAAGGTCTCTATGAACAAAACTGGGCCGCACCAAATAAAAAAAAACCACTATTAGAAAGGTATACTGATAATAAAAGGTGGCTTTTGTACCTATAAATACACCTTGCGGTGACTAGAAAAGATTTGTATCCTATTGTAAAGTAAAAATGGGTCTTTGAACAAAGCTAGCTGCGCCAAAGTGAAAAACACGTAATTAAATTGTTTATAGGAAAAAAATAATAAAAGGTGGTTTTTTGCATCTATAAATACACCTGCGTGACTAGAAAAATTTCTGTAATCCTGTTGTAAAGTAAAAAATGGTTTTTGCTTTTTCAAATTTAAGTGCAAGGTGGCTCTATGAACAAATCAGGGCCGCACCAAAGTAAAAAAAAAAAAACACCTAATGAAAATGTATACGGAAAACAAAAGGTGATTTTTTTGCACCTATAAATTACACCTGTGTGACTACAAAATTTCTATTGTATTCCAATTTCAATTGGCAAGGTGGCTCTATGAACAAAACTGGGCCGCCAAAAGTAAAAAAATAAACACCTATTAGAAATGTATATGGATATAAAAGGTGGCTTTTTACAACCTATAAATTACACCATCGGTGACCAAAAAGTTCTATATCCTATTGTAAGTAAAAATGGGTCTTTGAACAAAGCTGGGCTGCGCATAGTGAAAAACACGAATTAAATATGAGTACGGATATTACAAGGAGGTTTTTGCACCTATAAAATACACCTGCGGTGACTAGAAAAAGTTCTGTAACCTGTTGTAAGTAAAAAATGGGTCTTTGAACAAACTGGCTGCCCCAAAGTGAAAACACTAACTTTTAAAAATTGTGTACGGAATATAAAACGTGGTTTTTTGCACCTATAATTACACCTGCGGTGACTACAAAATTGCAGTATTCAAATTAAGTGCAAGTGGCTCTATTGAACAAAACTGGGTCCGCACCAATGAAAAAAAACCCCACCTATTTGAAATGTATACTGATAATAAAAGGTTGGCTTTTGTACCTATTAAATACACCTGCGGTGACTAGAAAAAGTTCTGTATCCTATTTGTAAGTAAAAAATGGTCTTTGAAACAAAGCTTGGCTGCGCCAAAGTGAAAAACACGTAATTAAATTGTGTATGGATAATAAAAGGTGGTTTTTGCATCTATAAATACACCTGCGGTGACTAGAAAAGTTCTGTATCCTGTTGTAAGTAAAAAATGGGTCTTTTGCTGTATTCAAATTTAAGTGCAAGGTGGCTCTATGAACAAAACTGGGCCGCACCAAAGTAGAAAATACACCTATTTGAAATGTATACGGATAACAAAATGTTTTTTAGCACCTATAAATACACCTGTGGTGACTACAAAATTGCAGTATTCAAAATTAAAAGTGCAAGGTGGCTCTATGAACAAAACTGGGCGCACCAAAGTAAAAAAAACACCTATTTGAAATATATAACGGATAAAAAAAGTGTTTATTGCGCCTATGAATACCCTGCGGTGACTAGAAAATTTCTGTATCCTATTGTAGTAAAAAATGGGTCTTTTGAAATCAAAGCTGGGGCTGTGCCAAATGAAAAACACGTATTAAATGTGTACGATAATTAAAAGGTGGTTTTATTGCACCTATAAAATACACCCTCGTTGACTACAAAATTGCTGTATTCAAATTTAAGTGCAAGGTGTCTCTATGAACAAACTGGGCCGCACCAAAGTAAAAAACACCTATTTGGGAAATATATACGGATAATAAAAGGTGTTTTTTGCGCCTATCAATATACACCAGCGGTGACTAGAAAAGTTCTGTATCTATTGTAAGTAAAAATATGGGTCTTTTGAACAAAGCTGGCTTTGACCCAAAGTGAAAAAACACTAATTAAATTGTGTACGGGATAATAAAAGTGGTTTTGCACCTATAAATACACTGCGGTGACTAGAAAAGTACTGATCTATTTAAGAAAAAAGAGGTCTAGAACAAAGCGAGCTGCGCCGAAAGTGAAAAAAACCAAAAAAAAAAAAAAAAAAAAAAAAAAAAAAAAAAAAAAAAAAAAAAAAAAAAAAAAAAAAAAAAAAAAAAAAAAAAAAAATAAAAAAAAAAAAAAAAAAAAAAAAAAAAAAAAAAAAAAAAAAAAAAAAAAAAAAAAAAAAAAAAAAAAAAAAAAAAAAAAAAGAAAAAAAAAGAAAAAAAAAAAAAAAAAAAAAAAAAAAAAAAAAAAAAAAAGAAAAAAAAAAAAAAAAAAAAAAAAAAAAAAAGAAAAAATAAAAAAAAAAAAAAAAAAAAAAAAAAAAAAAAAAGTTTAAAAAAAAAAAAAAAAAAAAAAAAAAAAAATATTTAAAAAAAAAAAATTTTGCAAAAAAAAAAAAAAAAAAAAAAAAAAAAAAAAAAAAAAAAAAAAAAAAAAAAAAAAAAAAAAAAAAAAATAATAAAAATCGTGACAGATAATAAAAGGTTATCTGCACCTATTCAAATACACCTGCACTACTAAAAAAGAATCTGTATCCTAATATAAGTACAGGCTGCACAAAATACAAGCTAATATTTTCACCAAAACCTGCCAAAAACTGTTATAAAAGTCCCATTTTCAAATGCAGGAGGTCAAAGCAGAAGTCTTTACAGTGCTAGATGCCTCCTTTAAAATTCTCACCTAAGTAACTAAAAACTGAAATCTCTAATCTACCTAAGTTCTAATGTTCACAGCTAAAAGGCATAGTTTGACTGTGTGAACAAAGAGAATAGTTTCCTGAGCTGTTTTGAGAGAGACCGAGCACACGTCCCCTGCTCTAATGAACACAGACACACACTGAGGGCTGGAACAAAGGGGCTGTTCTGTGTAAAAACGAGTCTTGTGATTTTTCCAAGCCAATCACAAACCATACACAACCCAGTCCATGACGCGCACACCCAGCTCACCCTGCTCTATTCTCTAAGCTTATTTGCTGCCGCCAAAATGACCAGGAAGCGGCGAAAATGGTGCAATATTAATAGATTATGCCAGATTTTAACCTAAACTATCGCTTGATCGAATAAATCCGATAATCAAAAAAACCGGACCGATTTCACTTTGTCGTAATAAATCGCTCAACACTAGCAGCCACTGGTCGACAACAAAATTACACAGGTCGAACATCACACCGTATCATCAAAAATTGTTTAATGCCCTTTCTCTGTTCCAGACAATTTATCCAGTTTATCAATTTACTCCCTGTGTTCATTAATTTCCCCCTGTTCATTAATTTCCCCCTGTTCATCAATTTCCCCCTGTTCACCAATTACTTCCTGTTCATATATTTCTCCCTGTTGATCAATTTCCCCTGTTCATAAATTTATCCCTGTTCATATATTTCTGCCTGTACATATATTTCTCCCCGTTTATCAGTTTCCCCCTGTTCATCAATTACTCCCTGTTCATATATTTCTCCCTGTTCATCAATTTCTCCCTGTTCATAAATTTCAGTTTTGCCTGTTTATAGTTTCTCTGTTCTGTTTAGCTCAAGGAGGGTGTGTTTGGCGATGTCAGAATGGCAGAAGTGCATTCAAAGTTTCCTGGCCAGTCCTCGGAACGGTCCACCACTTGACAAGGGAGGGTCTGCAGTACCACCAACTTGGACAGGAGCATGGTCAGCTTCTGCACTTATGGATGGCTAGACGCATACTTCTGTCTCTTGGCAATCGTCTCAGTGAATGACTGTTGGCACCATGAGTTCCGGGGAGCAGGAGTATCTGGACCAGTAGATGATGTAAAAGACAGGGAGTTTTCTTTCAGCAGAGTGTGGTGACGCGTTGACTGCCTTGAAATGGGAGCAGCCCACTATCTGCTGCTGTTACTGGACAGAATGGACCACCACATCTGAGACACGTTTCTCCCACGCCACTGTATGGTGATGCTGCATGATGTTGATGCAGGGCTGTGTTGCCAACATTAGGTCCCTGGTCATGCTTTACTTTCTGCCCACAGATTCGACATATACCATGTATCGCACTTCACTGGTGTCTTGTCAAATAACTGCCACACCTGCCGAGTAGGTGATTTTACCACCAATGCTCCGCACTGCTTGACAAATCCCGCTGCCCCCCCCCGGTGAGCCCCAGTGCCGCTACTTTCTGGTACCCGCAAAGTGGTGGTCTAAATCATTGCGGTTTGGTCCCAACCCCGGGGGGGGGGGGGGGGGGGGGGGGGGGGGGGGGGGGGGGGGGGGGGGGGGGGGGGGGTGGGGGGGGGGGGGGGGGGGGGGGTGGGGGTCGCACTGCTGCCACCCCTGCGACTCCCGCACACTATCGACTTGCGGGCTGCAACCACTGCCCTGACACGCAAGCTGCCCTCTCTTTCTCCCAATGATAATCGAAGATACACTTTGCTTCCAGGGCGGGACAATGGTAGTCGAAGGTAGGCGACCTCCTAGAGCGCCACTTCATCCCAGGCAGAAAACGGGGGCACAAGAAGGCATGGAGTGGGCTGAATTTTCCATTTGGGGGGCACTTTATGCCTTGTATAACTAGGGTACCAGAATACCTTGTCCCAGCCTCGCTTGCTTCACCTTGTTCCCATGTGCGATTGGCTACATCGATTAGTGTTTGCCTGTCACCGCCGTCCTCCTCAACGGTGTTGCTGTACAAAGCCTGACGGCTCACACAATAAACCCCCCATGCCACTCTCCTCATCACTACTTGCCCACATTCTGCAAGAAGCAGTGGATTCACTTTTTTGGCTGCCCACTGTCCTTCAAATAGTTGGTCCCTCACTGTATAGTGGCGCAGAGGCCATAAGCAACAATAGAAAGTTCTTGGGTGTGGAAAGTGAACGGGACAGAGGTGGATTCAGGACAGTTGAGGGCCCCTCACCTGCTAACGGGCCATGTCAACTAAGGGTTGTGTCTGATGAATTCACTGACACATGCTGGGTTTGTCAGCTGTCATCTGGAGAAAGTGGAAGGCCTATTAACCCATTCGTGAAGCGTTGGCTTGGTCTCAAAAATTGCTTCTAGATGACCAATGGAGCTGGTGGCCCCGCCGGGGTGACCCCTGCTGTGACATCCTCTTACTGTGCTGCGACCTGTGCTGGCTCCAGGAACCTACTATTGTGTTCTTTGACGCTATAGTAGTATCTTGGCCCTCAGCTCAGTTCTTTCAAACTGGCGCAGACGTTACCTTGTCAAACTGCATTCCCACTTCAGTTATTTGGTCAGTTTTGCCCCTGTAAGTGCCCAGGGAATTGAAGAGTGAAGCGATTCTAAGAATGGCGGCTGTCATGTGCTGTCATACTAAAACACAGCACTGTATAAGACCAAACCCCGCTCCCTATGCATATTTGAGCATGGCACAACTTTCTACAACACCCTACAGGCTCTCTGCACCAGGAAATAGCAGTCTTTTAATGTGATTCGTCACGAATAAATTTGGGACGAAAATAATTTTGTCAGAACATTCGGCGAATCGAATTTTTGAGAAATTGGCCCATCTCTAGTCATGATATGTTTTCATGGTGTGATGGTCATATTTAGTCATGATGTGACCATTAGTTTTAATATTTTAATAGTGGTATCATTTATAATTTTAGTCTTCGTTTGGTCAGTAACAGCACAATGATATTTGCTCCTTGTATAGAGGTATTATGTGGTCACTGTATGACCATTATGTAAAAGTATAATCTATAGAACATTGTCTTACAGCTATTTTTATGGATTTATGTATTTTTATAAAATGCATAACTTTATTTAAATACATCTTTATAGACCCAGAAATGATGCAGTTGTTTTGTCGCTAGTCTGCTGAAGAGGGTGGGACCTGACTCTCTTAGGCGCGGTATGGTTAAAGGCATGTCCTTAGGTGATGTTATGTGTTTGAGTACAGTAGTTGTGTCCCTCTTTACAATTTCTAAAAGTTGGAAGGTATGCTAATGTTAAGGGGCTAAAACAAAGAAAATCTACCGATAATGCTGAGTATCAAATTATAGGATAAATATAGGTAATAGCATGTACTGGTAAAGCCAAAAGGGACACAGAACTATGCAGTGTAGTGTGTGTACATGTGTAGTGCAGGGTCGTTGCTAGGGTCTTAAAACATGAGAGGCTTGTGCCCTCTTTGTTGCATTTTGCTCAACAGGGCTGAGTTCACATAGGATTTTTCTTGCTACATTGTGAACTGCAACATATATTTGATAGAAAAAAAAAAGTTTGTTCCTGTCACTAATTTTACACATATTTCACATAGATACTGTCCATCACATTGATAGTAAACTGTATAATGAAAATCCGTACTGACCAATTTGCTTTTTCAAAAGTGCTCATCTGTGTATGAAAGGTAATAAGTCATATAGTTACCAAATTATATACCTAGACGTGTAGCAAATATACTATACATATTATTTTTACTAAAAAAATAATCCCACAATACCAACACCTAACAATATTGTTACTTAAATGGGTGTTTTAATCAAAAAGCTCATTTGGGGCATTTTACAAAAAGAGAAGGATCATACTTACTTCATACAATGTGTGAACATTCACTGCTACATCTGAGATGAATGGGGTGGCCACCGGGAATTTAAGGTAGAGTTCAGGAGGTAAGTATAATCCTATACTTCTATTTTTTATCTTGCCCAGTTAGAGAAGCAAGTTTTTTAAACTAATAGAATGCCCTTTTAAGTACCAAATAATACTGCCAGATTATGACCAAATTCGACCACTATATGTGACTACCAGTTATACACAGGCGCTCTTCAGACATATACAGGGGATCATGCTCTGCTTCAGTATTTCACAGTACATGTTGGCATTCCCTCAATGAACTGTATCTCCCCACAGCCAGCAGCACTAATGCAGCCCCATACTATAACACTCCTACCTCCATGCTTGACTGTACACAAGACACATTTGTCTTTGTACTCCTCACCTGGTTGTTGCCACAAATGCTTGACACTACAGTATCTATACCAGAATAAGTTTATCTTATTCTCATCAGAACACAGGGTATGGTTTTAGTAATCCATGTCCTTTAGCAAAGTGGGGGCTTTCTTCTGGCTTTCTTCTGGCATGACAGCCATACAGATCAATTTGATTAAATATGTGGTATATGGTCTGAGCACTGTCATGCTGGCTCCCCACCACTTTAACTTCTGCAGCAATGCTGGCAGCACTCCTCTCTGGATGTGACGATGAGCACATGAACTCAACTTCTTTGGTCGACCATGGTTAAGCCTATTCTGAATGGAACCTGTCTTGGTAAACCACTGTAAGGACTTGGCCACTGTGCTCAATCTCATTTTCAGGCTGTTGGCAATGTTCTTATAGCCTATGCCATCTTTATGTAGAGCAACTTTTATTTTTTTAGATCTTTAGAGAGTTCTTTGCCATGAGGTGCCATGAGGAGCTTACAGTGATCAGTATGAGAGATTATGAGATCAATAACACCAAATTCAACACCCCTGATCACCAAACACACCTTAGACCTTGTAACACTGACAAGACATGACATATTGAAGGAAATTTTCAATTTGGACACAATTTTTCCATGTTTACTTAGGGGTGTACTAGCAGAAATTGATATCTGTGTGTTGAGTTATTTTGAGGGAACACCAAATTTACACTGTTATACAAGCTGCACACTGACTACTTTACATTGTATCAAAGTGTCATATCTTCAGTGTTGTCCGATGAAAAGTTATAGTACAATATTTACAAAAATGTGAACTAACGTTTGTTGAATACTTTAAGTGATTTCACTGCCATTACATCCAGTGACCTCTTCTCTGATGAATCACTAATTCTCCCTTTTTCTTGTACAGACTACTATGAAGTCACCTTTCCTATATAGGCCTCTTTTAGGTAGGGAGGCATATAGACAATTCCCCAACAGGTAGGCAGATATATAGGTCCCCTCAGTAGGTAGGTAGATAGCACAGTTCAGTTGGTAGGTATGTTTATAGCCACGTTGAAGGTAGGTAGATATGTAGTCCACTGGTAGGTATATAGGTCACATTTGTAGGTAGCTTGGCATATAGGTACTCTAGGCAGAAAGATAGAAATACCCCCTCACTAGGTAGATAGGTATATATCGCCCCTTGTAGGTAGTTTATATTTTCCTCCACAATAGGGAGGTATATACAGTTGAAACCAAGGTTTAAATACACTATATAAAAAGACACAGATGCATGTTTTTCTCACTATCTGACAGGAAATCAGAATAAAACTTAGGTCAATTAGGATTACCAAAATTATTTATATTTGCCAAAAGTCAAGATAATGAGAGCCAGAGAATTTTTAAGGCATATTTATTACTTTCTGCAAATTCAAAAGTTTACATACACTAGGATTACTATGCATTTAAATAACTTGGGAAAGCCCATATGATAATGTCATGTCTTTGGAAGCTTCTGGTTTATTGGTAACATCTGAGTTAATTACAGACACCCCTGCTTCTGGGTGTAACATCATGAAAGAGTCTAAAAAAATCATCAAGATATCATAAAGAACATTGTGGACTTTCCATGCAAATTCCAGATACCTGAAGGTGCCTCGTTCATCTATACAGTTATACGCAAGTACAAACAAGATGGGAATGTCCAGCCATCATACCGCTCAGGATGGAGATGAGTTCTGTGTCAGAGATGAATGTGTTTTGGTCCGACATGAACCCGATATCAACCCAAGAACAAAATCAAAAGACCATGTGAAGATGCTGGCAGAAGCTGGTAAAATTGTGTCATTGTCTATAATGAAATGAGTACTGTATTAACATGGGCCGAAAGGCCACTCTGTCAGTAATAAGCCATTACTCCCCCCCAAAAAAATATCTAAAAGCCAGATTAATGTTTGTAGATGCACACAGGAACAAAGACCTACATTTTTGGAGACATGTTGTCACGGCGCTTGGCGGAAACCCCGTAATCACCAGTCCCCGCTCCTGTGTCCGGCTCTGACAGCCGCCGTGCGCGTGCCCGTTGCTTAAGGCGCGCGACGGCTGGACTGGATTTATAGGGCCAGTGCGCCGTTAATTGGTTATTGACGGCCGCTGGCCCTATATAAGGTATACGCCCCTAGCACTCTCTGCCAGTTTGTTGGTGTGTTTTCCATGAGTTTAGAGAGTGTTTGGAGTCCGTATTGATTACCCGTGTACCAGTCCGTTTCGCTTCGTTTCCTGACCTTACCTGTTTGCCGCCTGCCCTGACCGTTTGCCTGTCTCTGACCACGAACCTCTGCCGCCTGCCACGACCTTCTGCCTGTCCCCGACTACGTCTCTGGATCACGACTCTGTACCACGCTGTACCCCGGCCGCCATCGCAAGCCAGTCACGTCAGGTGTAACGACCTGGTAGCCTCTCGCCGCAGCAAGTCCATCCCGCTTTGCGGCGGGCTCTGGTGAAAACCGGGGGCTACTTAGACTCCGTTCCCTGGCGTGGCTTAGATATAATTGCTTGCGTTGGTCCAGCGAATCCACCAAACCCGTTACACATGTCCTGAGGTCTGACGAAACTGTTTGGCCATAATAACCATCGTTACAGTTGGAGAAAAAAGGGAGATGCTTGGAAGACTAAGAACACCAACCACACTGTGAAACGCAGTAGTGGTAACATCATGTTTTGGGGTTATTTTGCTGCTGGAGGGACTGGTGCACTTCACAAAATAGATGGCATCATCAGTTCAAGGCGACCTACAAACATGGCTCAGTTACATCAGTTCTGTAAGGAGGAATGGATCAAAATTCCTACCAACTATTGTGAGAAGCTTGTGGAAGGATATCCCAAACATTTCATCCAAGTCATACAGTTTAAGGGAAATGCTACCGAATACTATTGAAATGTATGTAAACTTTTGACTTTGCAGAAAGTAATAAAAATGCCTTAAAAAATTACCTCTCATTATTCCGGCATTTGTCAAATATAAATAATTTAGGTCCTGATTGACCTAAAATGGGTAAGGTTTTATCTTATTTCATGTCAGATAGTGAGAAAAACATGCATATGTGTCTTTTTATATTGTATATGTAAATTTCTGGCTTCAACTGTAGCTCCCCCACCCCAAAAAAAAAAAAAAAAAATCCGATAGGTAATAGGCCACCCCAGTAAATAGAAAGAAATATAGGTCCCCCAGTAGATAAATATGTACATAAAGCCCCCCTATAGGTAAGTACTTATTAAAGAATTTCAGTAGCTAGGAAGGTATAGAGACGCATGGTGTGGGAATGTCCAGTGATTCACGGTTTTTGGGTTGCCGTTCATGAATTTTTGATCTCTAAATTAGGTTTTCCAAATGTTTATTACCCAGGTAATATCCTTTTAGGGTTAATAGAAGATTTAGTCCCAACGAAACAAAAGCAAGTTCTATACAGGCTTCTACTTTTCTATGCTAGGAAAACTCTTCTCTTAAATTGGAAACCTTCGAATTGTCCTACTTTTTCCCATTGGCTGCAACTAGTGAATGGGGATCAACTGATGTATAAAGCCACATATGCCTGTAGGAGAGTTTCTGCTTAATTTCAAAGTATAAGGGGTAACTGCTTAAGTATATCTACAGTGTAGAAAGCGGTGGCTTGGGCGTCGGTGCTTAAGGGTGAATGCAGGTATGAATGGTTGTCTGTACTGTATTTTGTTGTCTTCGTGTTTGTTTGTAAAGAGTCAAATGATCCAAGTTCTTTTAATTTTACAGTGTGTATCTAGTCTTCTAGTCTACTATATGGCCTGATTGATACTCCATGTCTTGCAACATGTCTTGCAATGCCAAAAATACACACTGTTAAAATATAGGGCCCCCAGCATGTAGGTAAATAGATCTCCTCAGTAGGTAGGTATTGTATATAGGTCAGCCCAGTAGATAGGTATGTAGGTCTCATCGTAGGATGATTGGTATATAGGGTGATGCTTAAGCCCCGGATAAAACTCCCTAGCAACAAACCTGATGTAGTGTATCTAAATAAATGCAGAGGTACAGTGTATTTATGTAAATATGCATAAATACGGTTTTGTATATATAAATTCATATGTTTAGTGTATGTATATTAATTTGTGTAGTGTGTATACATACATATGTGTTTGTGTACTGTATGTATATATCAACCTAATAACACACTGAGCTATTATGGAATGTGAGAACAGGTTTTAATTTGCAGTATACAGGAAGACAAAGATTGTTCCACCACCAGGAGCAAAACAGTAACAATGCAATTACATGACAACAGTTTGCATAACTAAGCATATGCTAAATAACTGCAAGTCAGATTGAAGTATGAGATAGCCAAGATGATTGTCTAGAAAATTATGGTAGTCTCACATTCATAGCTTTAGTGATTGGTGAGATATGGAGCCTGAAATTCAAACGTTTAAAACATTGTTACTCTTTTGTTTGTCAGTATATTATCCTACTCTCCAGTCAGGCTCTCACTTAGCAGTTGTACTATTACTTTTACATATTTTTTTAATAGGAAGTAGCAGATCTGTATAGTTGCTATCCTTTTTTTACAGTAATTCAACTTGTTTAGCAGATGGTCTAGAAAGCCGAGTTATTTTTCTATAGTTACTAATGTGTTCAGTACCAGCATCACAGTGAGAGTTATTTCCATGTTTATTTTTTCTTCTGACTGGGGAATGGTTTAACATCCTACCTCTCTGAAACATCTACATAATAGATTTGATACTTTTTAATACATAAAACATTTTTAGTACATGATTTATCTGTACCTATACACTTTATACCTAAACAGTATGTTTAGATACATGCATGGCATGTTACGATTATGTCTCCATATCATGCACATTAGATTATAAATATAAAACTTAGCATATTTAACTGTTATAGGGATAGCCCAGTTTATTTCATCATAATTAACAACTAAGGTACTCCATTAAATAAAAGAAACCTAGATTTACCTTCTACCTCACCTCCATTCAAGCCTTAATGCTTCTGAGTCTTCTGTTTTCTTCCTACATTCGGCTGAATGGGACATCACTGCTGCAGTGGTCACGTGCCCTTTATTTACATTACCATTTGGAAGTGAACAGCAGAAGGAGATTTGGGAAAATACATATGTAATGTATGTTTCAATCATCTGAGGGATGAAGATGAACTAGAATATTACCTGAGGAGAAGTAAATACAAAATTGATGTAAATGATTGATTGTTTATTGCTAAAATCATATTTTTATATTCTCAATCCTAATTGAAGCATCAATTTTACATTGAGTTTCTTAAAATGTCCATTAGTACTTTAGAGCAGTTACTTGATTCTGACAGTACTGTGTAATAACACATAATTTTATTACAAAATACTTTTACAAAAAACTTTATGCTCTCATAGAACAACTTTGTAGAAACATAAACATTATGATACAAAAGAAATATAGATTTTATACTAGAGGTTTTGTCAAAAGATTACAGATGGTAGAACTGAATCACCAGATCTGAGATGCGCAGTAAAACTGCATGATTTGTGTTATGAAGAATCAATGGATAATAGATATTATAAAACTGACTCATCTCTGCTAACTGGTATTAATAGTTTATTTTCCAAAATAGTACATTTCCATATTCATTTGACTGCTAATCAACTTTGTTACATAATTATAACTTTAAACAAGGTAAGGGGCATAACAAGCAACATGCAAAAACTACTTCAATAGTCCAGATAATTTTTTTTAGTTTTCTGTAAATGACTTAATTGAATTAGTCATATGTTGGTGAGATTCACCTTATGCCTGCCTAATTATTTTTCAAGTGATGTCAACTAATCTTCATTAAATTCGGGAAGCTGACCAAACAGGCTCACCTTAAATTTCTTTAAGTCTGCAATGTAAAACTACTCAATTAAAAAGTAACAACCCAATTTGTCAGAAAAAATTAAGTAAGAATTACCTCATGCCTTATTTTATTATAATGTAAATAGAATATGATTCAACTTTCTGAGTGCAATTTATGTTAAGTAAAGATTTGGCAATTTTCTCAGGACAAGGCTGAAAGCTAAAGGCACTTAAGATTATGTAACAAAAGGAAATCTTACTGCAAATCATAAAAATAATGTGGACAAAGTATTGAAAGGTGCAATAGTAAATGTGGGATTTTTTTTAAACCTAAATATTACTTTTTTGTTAAATAACAAAAAAAATAGTACATTATTTGTACATTAAATATTAGTACATTATTTGTTCTTATAAACACTAAAATAAAATATACAGCATGGAAAACTATTCCTTCCTAAAGAAAAATATAGAGTTAGATTTACCTAAACCTTTTGTCCTTCACATAGTGCTTTTTAGTAATTAAAAAGTAAGCAAAAAAGGCAACTTTAAAAAAATTTAAAAAATCCAACGTGTGTTACTATAACATTTCTACATGAGTTTTTGTAGCTGTTTTATGTCATCTTGAAGATTTGTGTTTCTTGGCATTTTTGAAGTTCTGAACTTGTTCTGACCAACCAAATCTGTTTAAAGGAATAAGCGTATTGATATTTTTATGTATCCATTCTCTGACAAGTATGGCTAGATTGTGCAAAATGAGGGGCAGGCTAGGATTACGAAGCAGTTTTTTGGCGTCAAACCCAAACCAGCCCCACTTTCTTTTACCTGCTCCATCCCCCCCCCCCCCTCAATCTCACCATTTTAAAGTTGAAAATTTTTTGGGCTTTATTTGAAAAATTTTTAAATCATTCTTTTTAAGTAATAATGGGGCCGAAAGCGGAACTTTCAAAATATCTGATCACAATGACAGCCCTGAAATTATTTATAATTTACATTGTACTCTAAAACTTATTACATACAGTTGCCAAGATAAATTAAATCGGTGGGGAAACCTATCTTTTTTTAACTTTTACCCCAATTTTAAATGCCTCCCCCGTTTTATATTTTATTATTGCTCCCGGGCAGCCAGAGCTCGGAAGTTGACAGAAAGTTTCCCGTTTGGGAACATAAATTTCTGAAGTTTAACACAGAAAAATTAAAATTTCCCAATTTAATTTTTTAAATTTCACATGATTTTTTTATCACTCCCTGTTGGCAAATTTTGGTGGTTGCAAAAGGGGACAATTTTAAAATTTGCATGTACATATAAAGGCATTAGTGATATGACCCCAACCCCAAACGCCCCTTCCCTCTTTATTATTGGGGGGGGAGGGGGAAAGGGCCCTTACTTTCTTGCTTCTAACAGGAAATGCATCTTTCTAAAGGAAACTGTGTGAGAGATTTTAAATTAGTTCGTTTAAGGAGTATAGCGTAAAAGCATTTTAAAAAAACTATTTTGATGAGCTTAATAAAAATTTAAATGATGAAAAAAGACTTTTGATTTTTTTTTCCTAAAATTCCCAAACTTGCGGCCCCCCCTAAAAACTTCAAAATCTGTTTTTAACGCCCCCCCCAAAGGGGGGGGGAAATGGTGTTTTGATGCTCTTCCCAAAAATGAACAAAGAATGGGTAAAAGGTCACTCTCCTTAGCGGGCAGGGTAAAACAGGTGTTAAAACCCAATAAACCCAAATGTCGGCCGGGCCCCAAGGGGGTAACCAAGCAACCCCCGGGAAATCCCCCCGGGCCCTTTGATGGAAAGGTTGAAAGTCGCCCAAACGTCCGCCAGGTGCCCCTCGAGCGGGGCCCCCCGGCAGGGCTTTCTTGGATTTTTTTATTTTTCTCAAAAACCCCGCAATGATTTGGTGGGGGTTTTCCATGATGGGGTGGCGTTAAATTGTTAGCTAAAATTTTGTTAGGCATCTCAGGTTTTATAAAAACCTTTCTGTTAAATTGCAAAGTGAAATTTAAAACCAGTCCATACTTTTTTTGGGATTGTTATCGGGGCGTAAGTGTTTAAAAAACCCTTTGACCGGTCCCTAGATTTGAATTCTTTTCAGGCACCCCCCTTTGGGTTTGGCCCTTTTGCTTTTTTTCCCATCCAAAACTAACAAAGATATAAAAGGGGAAAAAGGGGAAAAATTTAAAAAAGGGATTATTGGTGCAGCCCACTTTCTTCCAGTGTGAAGAAATCCCAACCTAGGGGGGTCTTCCTTAAAGTTTCTTTGAGGTTGGGGACATCAGGAAGAAATTGGGTATGGTAAATATGGGTCCAGAGAATTTGAGTTTTTTCTCCCACCCACACAAAGTAACCCAGGATGTAACTTTGATCGAGTCTGGATTGGATTGGAGGAAAAAAATTTTGGATGCATTATTTTTCAATTCATTTACACGGGTTTTAATAACATTTTTTTCCCAAGGCTTTCGTTCCCTGCACTAAATGCTGTGTGTGAAACCCCCCAAATTTGGGTGGGCCTGAAAATTACTATCTCCTAAAGGGGGAGAAAGTGGGGTTTCCCTTGGGGTTTTTCTGACAAAAATAGAATTTTTAATGGGTAGGATTTCGGCCCGGGGAGAGTGTTTTTTTGCTAGCTTCAGAATTTTTTTCCTTCAAAAGGGGCGTTAATTCTTTCCACTTTTCTGCTGAATTCGGGGCGGGGTTGGGGGGGCGGGCCCGAGATCAGTCCAAATAGTTTCCAAATGTCTTTGGAAAACTTCTGAAATTTGAAGGCGGGGTTCCTTGGTCAGATTCAAAACCCCGGGGGACCCCAAAATCTGCATTTTAAACTCTGTAAATTGTTTTTTTAACGGTGGTTCTGGAAAAAAAATTTTTCCATGTTTTTAACGGGGAAGACTTGGGCCCCATTTGGAACATTATCCCCACTAAAAATTTTTCTTGTATTTTCCACTTTGGGTAATTCAATGGGTTCATTTTGGATCCGCGGGAAAAGGGGGTTTATAGTGTTTAGCCAAAGCTTCCTTGGTTTTGGAAATCAGTCCTCTTGAGTTAAATTTATTCATATTTCAAAAATTTTAGCATAGTTACTTGCGGTGGTGGAGTTTTCCGGGGGTGTTGGGTTTATTTTTTGGGAGATTGAAAAAATTTATTGGTAGTTCATTTGTGGGTAGTACCATGAGCACATTGTATTTCAGGGGGGTTTAAATGCCCTTTGGGTTTAAACAAAGTTATTGTTTTTTCCTCTAGAACCCAAATTTTGGGTTTGAAATTTGCCCCAAAATTCCCCCCCATTTTCCCTTTCCCTTTTTTTTTTTTTTCCGGGCTTGTTCAAGTTGTTTGGATTGTCTCAACGGGGTTAACCCCTGGATTGAAGGCATCTTGTCCTTGGTTCTTCTTTCCCTTGTTCCTCTCTATTCTTTCCTTCTTCTTTTTCTTCTCCCCTTCTTCTTTCCTTCTTTTTTTCTTCTCCCCTTTTTTCTCACATTCCCCTTCTTCTTTTCACTTTTCTCTTTTTTCCCTTTAAACTTTTTTTCTTTTTCCCCCATTCTTTTTCTTTCTTCTTGCTTGGTAACCTTTACACCCAAATTCGTGCTTCCTCTGGGAATTTTGGGGAAAGAGAGCTGGGGCCTTTTGCACCCCAAGTCTGCTTGTTGGTCCCCTTCTATTCCCCAATGTCTCTATTTTCCTTGGGCTTTTAGTCTTCAAACGGCCACTTGGGGCAATTGGGGGAGCATGAATCAGAGTCTAAATGGTTTCTTGATTCGGGTTGGGCGTTCCACTAGCTGTCTGGAAACCTCGCAGGGCCCCTTCGGGCCAAAAAGTAAGGGGCTGAGTTGGTGTTTTGTTCATTTTCTTCTTTTTTGGCGAGCTTACAAGCTTTTGTTACAGCCCAGAGTTCACCTTCTTGGGTGGCTTTTCGAAGGAAAAAGTTGCGGGCCTTCAGGGGTTTTTTGCAAGGGAAACCACAGCAAATCCGTATGGAATCGTCCTTGATGGGGTTCCGTTTATCTGGATCCATCGGGGAAAGAAGACTTGGGTTTGGGTCTCCAACTTGGAGTAGTGACGTTGGAAAAGTGGGAGGTTTCAGCCCCCCGTTTGTTAAAGGGGACACTTCATAAAGGGGTTCCCCGCTGCAGTTAGTTTTCATTTTGGGGTTTGACTGATCTTCATCTTCCTTTTCCCCCCCTTGAAAGGGGAAAAGCAGAGTGGCTGGGTTGGGAGTAGTACATCTTTTAAAAGTGACTTTTTCCCAGGCATAGAAAGGGGGCATTGTATAGGGAAAGTGGGTGTTTTGGATGAGGTTGCTGCAACTGTTTCAGGATCCCCTTTTAGAACCCTGATGAGCCAAAAATTGACTGGATGGCCTAAAAAGATGTATTGATGTTTTTTTTGAAGAAAAGGTGCAGCAATGATAGCCCTGAGGCAAGTAGGGCAGTTTGTTGCAACAGAATTTTTAACTTGCAAGAATAGCATCAAGAGGTTCATTTGCTTCCCTGTTTTTGTGTCAGGACTTCTGAAGCTTTGGGCCCTTGTCTTCAAAAAAAGGAGGAAGTTTAAAGGCTTGATTAGTCCCAGATTCCCCGAAAAGGGGCTTGTAGGAAAAAAGTTTTTTTTTCAGCCCTTTGGGAAAACATCTTGTGCCCCAGTGAGGGTTTATTTGGGGTAAATTTAAAGTCCTTTAAAGGGAAAAGTGTAAAATTGCATTAAAACTGGAGGCTTTTGGGTAAAACCCCTTGCGACAGTTAAATTTGGGGCCCAGGCCTAGAAAAACCTTGTAGTTTTTTTTAGATTGTTTTGGGGAAGAAATGAGCATAAAAGTTTTTTCCCGACCTTCGGTAAAGGGGGTTTGGTACCCTGTGATATGCAAAAGTCCGGGGAATTTCAACTTTTTATAGAAAAACATTGGGGTTTGGGCTGGGGAGACTTTGCAGTTGGGTTTATGCCAAATTTGGTTTAAAGTTGATTGAAAAAGTTGGAAAAATCAGGTGAAAAAAGAGAATGTCTTTCATGTCCTGCAGGGGTTTAGTAAATTTGGGTTTGGGGGGTTCTGTGCCCCTTTGAAGATCCTTGTCCCGGGGGGGCTGAGTCCCGATTAAATGAAAAAAAAGGGTTTTGAAAAAGTCCTTGTGTAGTGGGACACTGGAAGGGGCATTGCAAAATAACTTTTGATGTGAAATTGGCGCTGAAGAAGGTACTTGGGTGAGGAGAACTGGCTTTGGGGACCCAGGTTTATCATAATTTCCCTGACGAAAAGACTGCTCCTGGTTCCCGAACCAAAAAGGTAATTTTGGCTTACCTTTGGTTAAAATTTTCTTGGAACAGAGGTGTATTTGCAGGGGAAATGCAGTGGGATGGCCCCTTTATTATCCCGGGAAAAGTTTGATTTGTGGGTCCGAGATTGTTTTGTCTGTTTTTTAAGGGATTTCAAGGCCAAACAAGGCGGGGTAGCATCCTCTTTAATGAAAACAGGGTTTTTTTGGGGGACTGGGGATTTCCGAATCTTTTGGACCTTTAGCCAAACTTCAGGAGGGAATTGTGTAAAGTTCAGTAGGTGTTGCTTTATGTGGAAAACTTTGGGGGCGAGGAACAGTTTGTTGAGCTTTTTGTGGAAAATTAGTTTTGTAGTTTCCAAAAAACATTCCGAAGAAAATTTTTTCTGTTTAAATGAATTCATCGTTTTTAGAAAATTAGCTTCAAGAGATTAGTTGGGTAAGTAGAAGAGGTTAAATAGTCTAGACAGGAGTCCCCTGATGCCAATTGGCGAGAGTGGTTAAGGGTTGGGTTGGTCTCCCTCCAAATTAAAAAAGTTTAAATGTAATCAGGGAAAGTATGACGTCGGGGAAAGGGCAGAAGTTTTCGAACCGATTGGGGTGAACTGTATTACAAGGAAAGGAAATTTGGGGGTTAAATTAAATTTTAAGATTGAAAGGGTTTAAACGGTTCAGATTGACTAACTGGGTGTTCTCTGAAGAATTTTAGTAAAAAAATTTTTAAAAATTTTGCGGAGTCCTTTTTGGGTAAAAGGGGATAGGAGGGGTCTTGAGGTTGGAAAGGCGGATTTTGATTCATTTTGAGGACATGCTTGTTGGTTTCTGAATTGGGGTTTTTTTTGGTAAAACGAGGGCCAATGAATGGATTATTATTGGTGGGGTGAGGTCTGCGTTGGTTTGTTGGTTGAAATTTTTTCGGGTTTAGATTCAAAAAATTGATAATGAGGGTTTAAAATTTTTTTTAAAGTCAAGGGATTGCGGGGGGTTGCTGTCCATTTGGGAGCAAGAAATTCCCTTTTTTTGTCAAGAGTTTGAGCGGGGACTGCCTCATGATTGTCCCGAGGGGATGTCGGGTTGCAGTAAAAACAAGTTTTTCCCGAGTTCGACCCCTTTTCCCCCCCAGGGTGTGTGGTTTGGAAAGGTCGCGAAACCTTCTCTCGGGTTGGAGCTGTAGGTTGATAACCAGGGAAAACTTTTCATTGGTTGATTGTGAGTATGGTGTCTGGTGAGCTATAAGGGCCCCTTTTGGGAAAAATCTTGAAAAAAAGGGGCACATTTAAAACCCCTTTTTTAAATGTTGGGGTGAATAGTCTTTTGCCCCTTTGCAATGGGGGAAAAATTGACTTCTGGATAACTCTGCATATTCCCTTTTTGAAAAGTTTAAAGTCCAAGTAGGGTTTTTGAAAACCTATAAAAAACCGCCGTTGAAAGAGGATTTTGTGAGCTTTAGTGTTCATGTCAAAAACCCTTTGGGCCCGGAAAAAGGGGGGACATCCGGGGGATAAAAAAATTTTCCCCGGTTAGTAGGACTTGGAGTAGAATTGAAAATATTCAATGTGGATTCAGCCAAAAAATTTTCCTTTTGGGCCCCAAAAATGAAAATTTAACGGCAGGGAAATCTTCCTAGATGAGTAAGTAATGAGTCCCCAAAAGTGTCTTTTTTGTAGGCTTTTTTTGATGATAGGCCAAAAAATAACCCGCTTTTGGCAAAATGGTTAGATCTTTCCAAGGGGAGGGAATTTTGGTTTTTTTTCTTTTTTTAAAAATTTGGTGTTTCCACCCGGGAAAATGCCAAAAGGGTTTTTTTTAGGGTCTGGATTTGGGTCAGTAGATTTAATTGACTTTTTTGGATGTAAAAGGCACGTAAATTGGGTTTTATCCTGGGTATTGTTTCTGGGCCCGTTTGGGTAAGAAGGTAGAAATGGTTTGGGAAAAGGGGAAACCCCGGGCTGAGGGGTGTTTGGGGGTTTGGGGCTGCGAAGGTGGGGGGAAGGGAAAAGAAAGGGGTTTGGGTTTTGGTAAATGGGGGGGAATTTTGGGGGGGTTTGTTTTCAACGGAAAAAGAGGCTTAATCCTGAAACAAGGGGTGAAGTTGTCCTGGGGGTTTGTGGTTTGAAGGGAAGGGGGGAGCCATTTTTAGTCTACAGAAATTTGGCCAAAAGCGTTTGTTTGTACCACTATTTGTTTTTTTCGGTACGGGGGGAATTGGCTTTTGTTCAAAAATAATGCCCGGAGTATGGCCTGTTTAAAATGCGTTGGTGGGGAAAGCAAAAAATGCCAGAAGAAATGGGGCGGTATGGACAGCGATTGGAACTTGTTCCGCTTGGGCCAGACCTTCAAGGTTTGTTATGTATGTTTGTTTCAGGCAGCTGAACATTCCAATTGTCATGGGATAGCATTACTTATTTATGGGTACGTTCAGCATTGCATAATGTAAATCACAGTTTAGATCTTCCGCTAGAGCAACAGTCTGTGTGCTTGTGAGAATAGGAAAATATTGGAGTCCTCTTAATTTGGGGACTGCAGTTGTGGGTTCCTGCATCTGTAGCTAAAGTTGCAAACTTGTCCTCTCCTAATTTCTCTTGTTAGCACTGAAAGTCAAAATAGCGCTATAGAGAAGGGGGTTTTCTTAGAAGCAGTGAGCAAAGGGGAGGTTTATTGCGGGGGTGGAGGTTGGTTTTTTTGTTGCGGTGTGTGGCAAGACGTTTTCCACAAACGTTGATATCAAAGTTTACATTAGTAGTATATGTGAGGGATTACATTGACTATCGTCATTGGGTCGATGTCGTTCGGAATTATCAAGGCGATTTCCGATTCGATAAATTATCGCCGTTGACATTAAAACTATGGGGGAGGAAAAACACCCTTTTAAATTTTTACACCCAAACGGGGTGGAAAAAGTGGAAATTTAAATCCACAACAGTCAAATGGATACGTGCTTCTTTTTTAGGCAACCACTTAGGTTATAAAAGTCACAGAAAAAAAGTCAAGCATTTACTATCCCCGTTTGTACCAAGCCTGAACCTTAAACCTGCTCACCCACAAAAAAAAAAAGTGCCGAAGGCAGTATGATTGAACCCTAATTTTACTTGAACTGGACAGGAATATCCCTGTCCTGGAACGCAGTTGGCCCCAAAACCCGCATGACCCCCGATTTAAAAATGCCCCAAAAAGGGTCTTTCAACCACCCTTTTAGTTTAAATGGGGGCTTTTTAAAAATTTTTTGTCCCGTACCGCGAATGACCATTAACCTGTCTGAACCCCCCCGATTAAAAAAAGTTTATGGGAAAAAAGGGGTTTTGAACCACCCTTTTGTTGAATGGAATTTGGGGCTTACCGGGACGGGCCACAGCATGGCCCCAAAATGCTGACCCCCCCGATTTAAAAAGTGCGGAAAAGGAATCTTTTAACCCCCATTTTAGTTGAACTGGACATTACTATATCTGTCTGTAGCAGTATGACCAAAAAACCTGTCTGCCCCCAGTTTAAAAAAAGTCCCGGAAAAAAAGTAGTCTTTGAACCACCATTTTAGTTGAACTGGACATTGGCTTATATGTTGTCCCGCAGTTGACCATTAAACCTGTCTGACCCCCAGATTAAAAAGGGCCCGAAAAGGAGTTTTCAACCACCTTTTTAGTTTCATGGACATTGACATATTGTCCTGGGCCCAGATGACCCCAAACCTGAATGACCCCAGGTTTAAAAAGTCCCGGAAAAGGGTTTTAAAACCCCCATTTTAGTTTCACTGGACATGATGTCCCTGCCCTGGGCCACAGCAGAGCCCCAAACTGCATGACCCCCCAGATTTAAAAAGTGCCGGAAAAAAGGAGTCTTTCATCACCCTTTTAGTTGAACTGGATTTGATTGACCTGTCCTTTCCCGCAGTTTGATTTTAAACCCCCTGTCTGACCCCAGTTTAAAAAAGTCCCGGAAATGGGTCTTTGAACCCCCATTTTATTTAAAAAGGACATTGACTTATTGTCTGGGCCCGTGACCCTTAAAACCTGTTTATCACAGATCAAAAGTGGCAATTTTTGCTTTTTTGTTCAGTGACTGTCATTTTAAAATTTTTTTGGGTAAACTGACATTTGTTTACAGAATTTATTTAGGGAAGTTTTTTTTAAAAGTTTTACATTTTTATCTTTTTGTTTTTTCCACGTGTGATAACATACAAAACCCCTCCCTGCATTTTTTAAGGTTTTTTTTTCCCGTTAGATTTTTTAAATTGGTCCCGCAACCCCATAAGTAATAAAATGTCCTAATCACCCCCAAAACATTCTTAGTTGAAAAGAATTTGCCCTCCGGGTTTGAGACTGTTCAGCCCCAAACAATTCAAAGGTTTCATTTTTCCCCAAATCCTTTTTATTGATTAGGGCAGACTCCCTGAAGATCAAATGATGGACCCCTATGACTCCAGCCCGAGAAAATTTTAAAGCCCAAATTGTGCAATTTGGTCCAGCCGGAGCCCCTTTTTGGGCACTCTTAAACTCACAGAAATCACCTTTTTCAAATTTTTGATTTTTTAGAGAAAAATTTTAAGCTCTCTGATTGCCCTTAGGTGAGAACAGTGTGCCATCAGCCATCTGTTAACCGGGGGTCCCCGCTGGATTACAGTGGGTGCGGGGAGAGCCCAGGCTAGGGCTGTCATCTATTAACACGCAGGTTCAGCTGCCGGGGCCGGAGTTACGGGGGTGCGGTGAGGCCAAGCTGGCGTCCGTCATTATTAAACGGTAAAAAATGCCCTTAGACACGAACGAAAACATGTGTGAAGGGAGGTGGGGGAAGGGGGAAGTGTGATGTAAGACCTCACCCTTTTCCTCAGTACACGTAAAGACCGGGGTGCGCTTGTCCCCGTATGAGTGCGGACCCAAATTGAGTTCATTTGGAAATACTGGTGGTTAAGTCCTGTTCCCCCGGTGCCCTTTTCTTGGCATTCTTTTTCTCTTTTAAATAAAGTCTGGAGGAAAATTGTCTCTGTACTTGTTTTTGTCTGTGCTCCATATCCATGTCTCTGAAAAACCCTAATTGGTCAAGTTTTCCTGTCCTCCCCTTTACAATTAGAGGGAATTTTTTTACCCGCTATTTTGTACATGCAAGTTTTTTAGTAGTTTAATTCTAGAAACACATTTTTTTTAAAAAAGGTGGAAACCCCCCATGTCTTTGTTTCGGTATGTTTAAATTGTATTAAAAGGGTTGTTCAATTCAGGGGGTTTCTAGCTTGTTAAAGATCTTGCAAAAAAAGTCTTTTGGAATATGTGTCCATTAACAGTGTCCCCACCCATTCCTGTTTTTTGTCGCACCATCCTCTTGAGCCACTCTTTACAATTGTGAAGAACAAATGTCTGTTGAAAAACATTTTTTATAATAGGCCTGTAGTTTAAAACTGCATTTTTACAGAAAATGCCCCAAAAAAATTTCCAAAAAATGACCTTGGGGCAACTTTTGAAAATTTGTGAAGAACAAATGTCTATTAAAAAAATTTTTTGAAAAGGACCCGTAGTATTGCTGCATTTCAAAGCAGATGACCAAAAAATTATAAATATGCTTTAGCCACTGTTTTTAAAAATTTTGAGGGAGAAAATCCACTTAGGGAAACCAATTTTGTTCCCAAAGGACCCGATTATTGTTGTATCTCAAGACCATGACCACAAAAAAAATTATAAAAATGACTTCTCAGCCACTGTTAAAAATTGTTGGGGGCAACAGCCCCCAAAACCTTTGACAATGGAAAAATTCTAAGATAAAGTCAGTAAATGGAATTGGTTTTGTCATGAAACTTGGTGTTTTTACATTTCCCCTAAGCAAAACAGCAAAATGAAACTTTTGGGGAATGGAATAAAATTGCGAAAAAAAATGTCATTTTAAAAAAAATTTTTTCGGGGAACCTTTCTTTTTTAAAGGGGAAATGTAAAGAGCGGAAAATCTGTGCCCTCGGCAATCGGGGCCCACAACATCATCAGAGATCCATTCTGATTCTTTGTAAAAGTCAAACGACCAATTACTGGGGGAAGCCGATGGTTTGTCTGTAATGACTAGTGTTGAGCGATTATTATCCCAAAGTTGAAATCGGCCACAGTTTTTTGTTGATCGAAATTTTTGATATGCGAAAATTTTTAGGTTAAAATCTGTGAATCATCTATTAATATGGGCCCCCATTTTCGGCGCTTCTGTCATTTTGGCGGCCAGAAAATCAGTTACAGAATGAGCGGGGTAAGTGAGTGTGGACGTCATGACTGGGATGTGTATGTTGGCGATTGGGAAAAAATTCCATGCCCTCGTTTTAATAGAACGCCTTTCCTGTTCATATCAGTGTCTTTTGCATCTCTAGGTAGGAGTGCGCTCTGCTGTGCCCAAAACAGCTTAGGAAATTATTCTATTTCTTCACAGAGAAAGTCTACTGTTAGCTGTGATCCTTAAAAACTTAGTTAGATCAGGTTGGGAAAGTTTTATGTGTTAGGTAGAGAATTTTAAAGGAGCATTCCCGCGGTAAAGTCAGGGTGGGGGCGGTGGGGGGGGGGGGGTGGGGCAACACAGACAAGCTCTATAAAAAAATATGGAAAAATTCCCCAAAGCTTAGTGTAGACATTTACTGCAATAGCTTTTTTTATTTAAAAGTTTTCTATTGAAATATTTCCTAGATATTGGGCACCGAAATTTTTTTAGGATACAAATCTTTTCTATAATGCAGGTCTTTTGTTAGGTGCAAAACTCCACTTTTATTTTCAGTATACATTTTGATAGGTGTTCTTTTTCAATTTTGCCATTCCAGCTTTGTTGTTGATCTACTTTGCGTTAAATGTGAATACGCATTTTTTAGTCACCACAGGTGAATTGATAGGTGCCAAAAAAAAACCTTTTATTATCCGAATACATTCAGATACGTGTTTTTTTCCTTTTTCGCATACAGCTTTGTTCATTGAGGCACCCGCACTTAAATGGAATCAGCAAGTTTGTTCACCACGGGAATTGATAGGTGCCAAAAAATAACTTTTATTTCCGAAAACATTACAGTAGTGTTTTTTCACTTTGGCGCACTACGTTTTTTTCATTGGGCACCTTGCATTAAATGTGATACAGCGTTTTTAGTCACACAGGTGAAATTGAAAGGGGCCCAAAAAAACCTTTATTATCCGAATACATTTTAGATAGTGTTTTTCACTTTGGTGCGGCCAGGTTTGTTGAAGATCTACTTTGCAGTTAAATGTGAATACGCAAAATTTTTTAGTACACGGTGAATTGATATTGCCAAAAAATACCTTTTATTATCGAAAACTTAAGATAGTGTTTTTTCATTTTTTTGCAATACAGCTTTTTTCATTAGGCCCCTTTCACTTTTAAAGTGAATACAGCAAGTTTGTAGTCACCCCCCGGGGAATTGATAGGTGCCAAAAAAAAATTTTTTTTTCCCAATACATTACAGATACGTGTTTTTTTTACTTTGGCGCACTACAGCTTTGTTATTGAGGCCCTGGCATTAAAAGTGATTCAGCAGTTTTTTAGTCACCCCGGGAAATTTAAAAGGGGCCAAAAAAATTCCTTTATTTCCGATCATTTTAGATACGTGTTTTTTTCCTTTGGGCAGGCCCCGCTTTTTTTGATCTACTTTGCAGTTAAATGTGAAAACAGCAATTTGTAGTCACCACGGTGAAATTTATAGGTGCCCAAAAAAAACTTTTATTATCCCAAATTCATTACAGATACGTGTTTTTTCACTTTTTCGCATCGCTTTTTTTCATTGAGGCACCTTGACTTAAAAGTGATACAGCAAGTTTGTAGTCACCAAGGTGAATTGAAGGTACCAAAAAAAAACCTTTTTTATTCCTACATTTCAGATCGTGTTTTTTAATTTGGCACACTACAGTTTTGTTATTTTAGGACCCTTTCACTTAAATGTGAATCAGCTGTTTTTGTAGTCCCCACGGTGAATTGAAAGGGCCCCAAAAATACCTTTTATTATCCAAAAATTTA
>JAODAL010012328.1:0-95884 GCA_025379985.1 Phyllomedusa bahiana
GATCTCCAGTTGAAAAATCCTGTCGTCCCTGCAGTTAAAGCTGCAGAATCAGAGCTTGTTTGGCAGCTATGTGAGGAGGCTTTCCCTCACTAATGTGGCAGAGGGCACCGGAGCTTTGATCTGTGACTTAGGGGCACTGCACGGACTGTTGAAGCAGGCTGTCAGCAGCTGTGAGCTGTGTGCAGGGACACAAGCTTGTGTTTATTTACAGAGGGGATATGAGATTCAGCTCTGGCCCCAGCAAGTGTTTGTTTACAGAGGAGTTTTCAGCTCTCACCGCAAGGGAGAGCCCTGACTCCAATAGGTCCTCCCGTATTTTAAAGCTGCGGGAACAGAGCTTGCCTGCAGCTGAGGAGAGGGGCATTTCCTCACTGATGTGGCAGGGGTTGCCGAAGCTTAGATCTGGGCACAGACTGCCAAAACCCAGGCTGTCAGCAGCTGTGAGCAGACGGAGTTTTACTGCAGCTGAGTACTGACCGGAGGGAGCTGTTGGGGGCAGATGAGGATCCAGGAGATGCTCTGCGGAGTGCACGTGGACGCAGGAGTCAGAGGTAGGCAGCTGAGAGGGCAGGAAGAGGGAATGGAGCCGGAGGGCAAGATGGCGGCGGTTCCCGACGCAGCTAGGCAGGCTGGAGAACTTCTGCCAAAAACTCAGGCTTTTGAGTCACTAACAGGATGGTTGTTGGACCGGAGAGATGGCGCGTCATTGGGAAGGCAAGGAGGTTATTTGTATGCACCTGTCTGTTTTTCTGGCTTATGTGGGCCGGTTTTTGGAGCTCAGTCCTGGAGCTAGCTCACCATGCGTCCTATCTCACCCCCTTCTCAGGCCACGCCCCCAGCCGAATCCATGAATTCTAAGGAAACATTTGTGACTTAATAAAATGAATAAATTTCTAATTAAGTTCTGTCATCAGTTAGGAAATAATTTTCTTCAATATAAGGCATATTCGAGTAATTTTTTGGTGATGTTCTTGTCCTGTTTTGCTGTTGAACTTGTACTTCAAAGGAAAGGATATGATCATTGATCTTCATTGTCCAAATTAAGTTGTAGCCAAATACGAATATATTTATTAAAATGATTTGTAATTATAACTTGCTGTTACATTTTATCTTTTCAATCATTTGTTGTTTCTTTTCTTTTTTTCCATAGTGAGACAAAAATAACATGTTCTAACAGAAAAGAGTGGAAAGTGAATTTTATGAACTGACAAGAGAGTGTTTTTTTTTTCATTTTATGTTGAATCAGTAACTTAATTCTTAATAAAAAAAAATACAAAATGAATTCTCATCTTAATTTTAAGGTACAAAGAAATGTTTAAAATAAATACTTTCTTCTGTTTCTCTATTTTCGTTGTATCTTCTTTGTTGGAATACTATAGGTGTTCATAAGTGTTTGCAGTTGTATGTTATTTTTGTAATTTTGCGTACTGGAATAAAAGTATAAAATTGAAGAGAGTTGTCTAATAATGTTTTGAAAATATTTTACTAGTATATTGCTGCCACAAAAAACTGAAACTCACCTCTACCCTTACATCAGATGCAATGCTTTGCTGTTCTCATCTGCTGCTGGTCTACAGTTTATTTCTACCTTCTTCCAGACAGAAGATCACTGCTGGAGCTGCTCATCAGCCATTAGTGGACAACACCATTGGAAGTAAGCACTACAAATGATGAGGTCAGGCATAAGTACAAAGCCAATGAGCGGCCCCAGCAGTGACATAAGGAAGAAGACAGAAACAGAAGACCAACGGCAGATGAGGATGAGGATATGAGGTAAAGGGAAAGGTGGATACTATTTATTTTTTTTATTTTTTTTTTAGAGCAGCATGCTAGTAAAATAATAAAAAATGTAACAGGCATCTCCTATAAATGATTAATGTTTGAGGTCATTTGGATTAGTTTTGGAGCAGTATTTTTAGTTTCTGTTGCATGACTATACCTTTCTTTTAGTTCTTTTGATCTTTCTGGTGTGTGTTGGTTTTCCGACCAAAGTAGTTTCACTTTATTTTTTTTCAGCATGGGCTGTTTGTAAACATAGTATACAACTAGTTTTTAAGTATTAATTTTTATTTTTTAGAATTTGTTACAATAGGGACAAAATTTGGATTACTTATATGGTTTTGATTACACTTTATGGTTCCCCTTGAAAAATGGAAATTTTCCATTAAAAAGCTTCAAAAAGGGAAGAGGAAATTTAAAATATATAACAAAGAATGTAAAAAGGGGGCACGAAAATTTTTCAAAACCCTTTTAAATTTTTCCCCTCTTTTGTTTCATTGCAGCCATTTGGTTAAAAAAAAAAAAAAAAAAAAAAAAGGGTTTTTTTTTTTGTTTTTTTTCCTTTTTTTTGCTTAATTAAAACCCCCCAGGGGCCTTAAAAGTTAAAAAAAAAAAAAAACAGAAAAAGTGGATTATTTTTTGCCCAAAAATTTTTTTAAACAAAAAAAAACTGAAATGTACATGGTTTTTAAGCATTAAAAACTCTTTTCCCCCGTATTGATAAAGCACCTTTTGGGTTTACAGCCATGCTTTTTTCTTTGGGAATGAAAAGCAAAAAATTTTCCCAAACTGGTTAGGGGATCCTCTGGGCCCCCCCCTTTTTTTTCAATCCCCCCCAGGGTTCCCCTTAAATTGCATGCGGGGGAACCGTTGGTTTGGAAACCAAATTTTTTAAATGTCCTCCCGAAATTTTTCAATTGGGTTTAGGTCAGGGCCAAAGGGGGCAAGAATGGGCCAACCCGAGTTTTTTTTTGAACCAAAATGCCCTTTTTTTTTTAGCTTTTGCCCGTCTAGGGGCAAGCACTCCCGGAAAGGGGTTTTTTTTCCCGGAAAAATCTCTTTAAATTTGGGTGCATTCCCTTTTTTCCTTTCAATTGAAAACCGTCCTTCCCGTTCCCGCAAAACTGGGAAAAAAAAAAACCCACATAGCATTATGCTGCCCCCACCCGTTTCCCCTGTTTTAGATTGTATTGGGCAGGTGATGGCCCGGGGCCCGTTTTTTTTTCCCCACATAAACCCCTCAGAAAAATTAAAAACAAAAAATTTTAATCTTCGATATCAACCAGAAAACCCCTTTTTTTTCCCCATTTTCTGGGAAATCCTTCATGGTTTTTTTTGCAAAAAATGTCTCCGGCCCATTAAAAAGTCTTGCACTGGGAGAGGCTTCCCCCTCGGGGCCCCCACTTGCCCCTAAAATCCCGAAGTGGGAGGGTTAAAAGTGAAGTTACTTGTTGGGAAATTTCTCCCTCTCCCTACTGCAACTATGGGCCCGCCACAGTGATCTTTGGGGGTTTTTCTTTTCCTCTCTTACCCAAGGCCTTTTTCCCCCATTTTTCAGTTGGCTGGTCGGGGCCCGGTTTGAGGAAGAAATTTGGTCAAATTTCCCCTGGCTTCCCTTTGGAACCTTTAAATGCTTTAAAAAAAATTTTTTTGTAACCATGGCCAGATCGGTGCCCCTTTTTCCACAATTTTTGTTTTCTGTGCCCCTGGGCATTTCCCCTTTAACCCTCATGATTCTTTATTTGCTCTAACATCACTGCAAGGTCCCCTTTTTTTAGGGCAGGAGTGTGCCTTTCCCTAATCCATCCCAAAGCGTTTTTATTTAAAAAAAAAGGGGCTCCAATGAAAGGGGGGAAAACCCTCTTTTAAGGAAGGAAACAAAAGGAAATGGACCTTAATTTTCAGTTAAATGTGAGTGTCCCAGCAAAGGGGCTTGTTTAAATTTAAATTTTCAAAAATAACTAAAATTTCTGTTTTTTTTTTCCCCCCCTTTCAAAAAAGGGGGGCAAAAATTTCCCATTAATAAACAAAAAAAAAAAATAAATTTTTTTTTTCTTTTTTCCCCAAAAGGGGTTGCAAATTGAAACAAAAAAAGGAAAGTGAACAATTAAAGGGGCTGGGAAAGAAAAAATTTTTTCCCCGGGTACCCACTGTTTAAAAAAACCCTTTTTTGGTAAAATGTTGGTTCCCCTTTAAAAAAAAAAAAAAAAGAAAAAAAAGGGGAAAAAAATTGGGGTTTTTCTTTAATTTTTTTTTGTTTTTTGGAAATTTTTAATTTTTTAAAAATTAAAATAATTTTTTCATTTTATTAAAACCAAAAAAGGAGCAAGGCCCGAAATTTGCGGGGACAAGATTTAATTTTTCCCTTTTAGATTTTAAACCAACCCAAAAAATTTGGGTTTTTTAAAAGGGAAAATTCCTGGTTTGGTTTCCCTTTTTCCCCGGTTAAATTTTTAAAATGGGGAAAAGGGCAATAAAAAAGGAAATTTTTTCCTTTATCAAAAAAACCCCTTTTTGGGCCCCCCACAAAAAGAAACCCCAAAACCCCCTATGAAAAACTTTAATTCAAAACCTCCCAACCCTTAATTCCATCAAAAGAAAAATTTTTTTAATTTTTTTTATTAAAAAAATTTTTTTGGGGGGGTGGTTTGAGGGGCGAAATTTAAAAGTTTTTGGCATCGACCAAAAAGGGCTTTTATGAAAATTCCAGATGTCCCAAATTTCCAAAAAACCATCGATTTAAGGGGTTTTTTTCGGGTTTTGTCACATTACCCTGTCCATCTCTTCGGAAAAAAAAACCCCAAAAAAAAGGGTTTTATTGGGAAAGCCCAAAACAAACAAACCTTTCAAATTTTAAAAACCCCCCAAAAAGGGCTTGAAAAACCCGGAAATTTAACAACCCCCAACAGTCAAAAAGGATAACCCCCTACATTAAATTTGGCACAAACAAATTTAAAAAACCCCTTTTTAAAAAAGCCACAGAAAAAAAATCAAAACCCATTCACTAACCCGTTCCCCCGGGACCACACCAAAGACCCCCTTAAAACCCTTTCCCATCACCCACCAAAAATTAACAAAGTGCCAGAAATTTTTAGGGGAAGGTAAAAAAAAAGAACCCCCCCAAAACATTTTAACTTTGAAAAAATGGGTACCAAATTGGGGAAGAAACCCTGAAAAACCCCCCGGAACCACCAAAAAAACCCTAAAAAAACCTTCATGACCCAAAAAATTTTAAAAAAAGTGCCGGAAGAAAGTTTTTGGGTTTTTTGAAACCCCCCCAAAAATTTTTGTTTGGAACTTTTGGACAAAAATTAAACAAGAACCCCCTTTCCCTTGGTAACCCCAAACAAAGACCTCCCCCTTAAAACCCTTCTTTTTTAAACCCCCACAGAAAAATTTTAAAAAAAAAAAAGGAAGCCCCCAAGAAAAAGGAAAAATTTTCAAACCCAAACCAAATTGTTAAAATTTTTTAAAAAAAAAATGGAAAAACAATTGAAAAAACCCAAAAAAAAATTTTTCCTTGGAAAAACCCGGCCCCGGTATGGACCAAAATTAAACCTTTCCGAAAACCCCCATAAAAATTAAAAAGAAAAAAAGCCTGGAAAAAAAAGGAAAATTTTTTCCCCAAAAACCAAAACCCTTTTAGTTGGGGGAAACTACCAAATTTTGAAAAAACCCCTGTCCTGGAAAACCGCAAACCCCTGGAAAACCCCTTAAAAAAAATGTCTGGAAAACCCAAAAATTTATTAAAAGGGGGGCCCAGAAAAAGAGGAATCCTTTTAAAAAACCCAAAATTTTTAAAATTTTCAAAAAAAGCGCTGAAAAAAATTGGGCTAAAAGTCCCCCTGGGAAAACCCGCAAAATTACCCTTTAAAAACCTTTTTGGCAAGAATTTTAAAAAGTTTTGGGAAAAAAGGAAAAGTCCCCATTCAACCCACCCAAATTTTTTTAGGGGTTTGAAAAATTGACCTTGAAAAACCTTTTTTTCCTTTTTAAAAAAGGGAATTTTAACCCTTTTTAAACCTTTTGACCCCCAATTAAAAAAAATTTTCCGGGGAAAAAAAAAGGAAAAAAATTTTTTTTTTTTAAAAAACCCCCAAAAATTTTTTTTGAACTTTTTAAAAAACCTGGGCATTACCCTTCCCATTGACCCCAGTTTGACCCTTTAAACCTTTCAGAACCCCCAAAAAAATTTTAAAAAAGTTTTTGGCCCCACAAAAGGAAAGGGGTTCTTTTTTTTTTTTAAAAAAAAAAAACGCCAAATTTAAAAAAAAATTTTAAAAAAAAACTGGAAAAAACCCTTTTTAAAACCTTTTTTAAAAAAATTTTTTTTTTCCCAGGAACCCGCATATACGGGAATTTAAACCTTTTTTTCGACCCCCAAAAATTAAAAAGGGGGAAAAAAGGTTCCTTTTTTCAACCACCATTTTTATTTTTTAACTTTGGAAACAATTTTACCCATTTCCCTTTCCCTTTTTGGGCCCCCAAAAAAAACAAAAAAATTGGGAACCCACCCCTCCTTTTTTTTTAGTTTAAAAAGGGTTGGGTTGTTTCCCGGGGGGAACCAGGGGTGGCTTCCCGTATCTTTAACACATAGGGGGGAAAATGCCTTTTTTTGACCGGGAAACAAAAGAAAAAATGTTTTGGTCTGAAGCAAAAGTGCGGGAAACGGGGAAATGTGAAACTTTCCCGCCTTCCCAGTACCCCATTCAAAACCCGGGGACCTTTTCCCCCCCCGTTTTTGGAGTTTGGGGGCCCCCAAATTTTTCTTCAAATTGGAAATTTTTAAAATTGGGGTTTTAAAGCCCTGTTTTACCCCCCAGGTTTCCCCTTTTTTCTTGGCTTTTCTTTGTTTTTCTTTTTAAATCAAAAAGCTGGGGGAAATTGTCTCTGTAATTTTTTTTCTTGTCCTTCTCCAAAAATCCCAGTTTCCCTTTTTTAAAAAACCTTTATCTGGGTCAAAATTTTACCCCGTACCAAAAACCCCCTTTACCTTCAGAGGGGAATTTTTTTTTAGCTATTTTGTACATGCAATTTTTTAGTAGTTTTTAAATTTTAAAGAAAAACAAACAATTTTTTTAAAAAAAGGATTTAAAACCCCCATGGTTTTTTTGTTTCTCCCTTTTTTTTTAAAAATTTTATTTAAAAAAGGGTTTTTTCCCCCAAATTTTTGGGGAATTTGATAGCCCATGTTAAAGATCTTGGGAAAAACAAATCATTTTTGCAATATGTGTCCTTTTAAAATGTCCTAAACCCATTCCCCGTTTCTGACAGAACCATCACCCTTGAGTACTTTTTGACAAATTTTGAAAAAAAAAATTTTCTGTTTTGAAACAACATTTTTTTTTAAATAGGACCTTTTATTTTAGCTGCATGTACAGCAAAATGCCCCCCAAAAAATTTAAAAACATTAACCCATAGGCCACTTTGGGACCCAAATTGGGGAAAACAAAAATTTCCTTTTAAAAACAATTTTTTTTTTATTTAATTTTACCTGGGATATAGCTCCTGGTCCCTAATGCCCCCCAAAAATTAAAAAAACCCCCCCAAAAAAAAAAATTTAAAAAAAAAACCCTTTAACCAAATTTGGGGCCCAAAAGGGGGAAGAACAAATTCCCGTTAAAAAACAACTTTTTTTTCAAAAGGACCTGTAGGGATAGCTGCATGGTTATTAGCAAAAATCCCCCCAAAAAACAAAAACATGGCCCCATGGGGCCACTTTTGGGCAATTGTTTAAGAAAAAAATGGGCGTTAAAACAAAATTTTTTTGTTTTGGACCCCTTTGTAAAGGGGCATTTTAAAGCAGCATGACCCAAAAAATTATAAATATGACTTTTGTCCCACTTTTTTTAAAAAATTTTGGGGGGAGAAAAAGCCACTTTAAAAACCCCATTTTTTTTTTCCAAAGGACCCCCTAACTATTGTTGGGTTTTATTTTTCCCCAGCAAACAATGGGGCCCCCAAAAAAATATTTAAATTTTTTGAACTTACCCCAGGCCCCCCTTGTTTTAAAAAAATTTTTGAGGGAAAAAATGCCCCCTTTAAAAAAGCCCAAAAAGTTTTTATTGTTTCCAAAAGGGCCATAATTAAAAACTGTTTCTCACAGCAAAAAAGACCCCAAAAATTATAAATTAAGACCTTTTTCAGCCACTTTTAATTTAAAAATTGGGGAGGGGAACATGACCCCAAAAAAAATTGACAATGCAAAAATTCTAAAAAATAAGGAAGTAAATTTAATATGGTTTTTGTCATGAAAAACCCTTTGGGTTCTTTTCTAGTCTCCTCACAGCAAAAACCCGCAAAATGAAACTGTTTTGGGAAATGAGAAAAAAAATTGCAGTAAAAAATGATCCATTTTAAAAATAAATTTTTTTTAAAGGGAAACCCTTTTTTGCTTGGATAGGAAAAGTGAAATTTTAAAACCCAAAAATCGGTTTTACCTCGGAAATTTGGGGCCACAACATCAAACAAAGATCCCGCCCCAATTTATCTTTGAAAAAGGAAAGTCAAAAGATCCACTTTAAACTGTGGGGAAAAACCCGGGTGGTTTGTCTGTAATGGGCCCTCCCGGGTTGGCCGAAAAGGTTCCCCTCAAAAATATTTGGCTGGCTGTTTGGGGAGGGCAAACACCCCCTATTTGGCCCCTGGCGACCAGCTCGGGTCTTTTTGTCCATTTTGGATACCCGAAGTCTAAATTGGGTCCAAACACATACAAAAACATCGGTGTTTAAAAACCAGATAGTCGGGTTTTTCCATGATTTAAATGGGTTTTTTCTGGGGGTTGTTTTGGTTCCCGAATTGGGATGCTGTGGTTTTGAGGTTTTGGTTTAAATAAAAATTTCCAAAGGTTCCCCCCATTTGGCTTCATGCCCTCTTGCTTCTGCTGCTCGCCAGCGACCTTCGCCCCTCTTTCTGCTGTCACTTTCCCGGCCCCTTGTTCCACCGTGACATTTTGAAGAAAGGAAGCCAGACGCAAAAGAGTCTTTTCCCGTTTGATTTAATCAGCAAAAATCCCCCAAATTTCCCCGCATTTTAATCTTTATTTGGGTTGGGGTGGAAGGAAAGTGCGGTTTTTTTTTGTACCGGGGGGCCAGGGGGGTGGGCCCCCCATAAAAAAATGTTGTTCATTTTTTTGGCCCCTTTAAACGGGGGATCAAATTTTTGGGGAAAAGGGAAAAGGGGGCCCTCCAAGCATCTTGTTTTTTTTTTTGGGGGATGGGGCCTTGATTTTCCCAAAACCCCTGGGGTCGAGGGCATTTAGCAAACTGATCTTTCCCCAATCTTCCTCCTTCGCCTCAAAATTCCCCGCCAACCTCTTTCCAAAAGGGAGGGATAAACGGGGTTTAACCATTTTGGTTGGGCTAAAGGGAAAACCTTCTCCTCCTCCTTTTTCTTTAACTGCCTCCCCCACTTCAAAAAACCAAACCCTAAATTCCTGAGAATTTATGCCCCCCCTTAAGCTGAAGTGCACCCCTTTTCCAACTTAAACTCTTTGGGCCCCCGGAAACCACTGCCCTAATGAAGGGAAAAAGGGTTTTAAATTTTTGAAAAATTCGGGCCCCTTGTTTGGGTTTTACGGGGAAAAAAGGCTCCGTGTCCACCATTGTTTTCCCTTTTCCTCCTCCGTCGCTGGGCGGGAAAAAAGTTGTTTCAAATTTCCCAAAAAATCGTTTTTCCCGAAACTTTAAAGTTCCACCCAAATGCTTTAAGCTGGGCAAGGGGATTGTCCCCGCACTGACCCATTTTGGGGGGCTTTATTTTAAAACCCGGGCAAGGGGTGGTGCCAGAGCTTTTTTCAACCCGCCTCCCCCTCAGGGGGTCAAACCCCCCCCTGTTCCCCCTGTGCTTTCAGGTTTTCCAAAAAGTCTCTTTGTCTGCGTAAATTGGGATTGCCGCTTTTTTTGGGGCCCCCCCCAAAACCCCAAAAAAAAAATAAAAACAGCAGTTTTGGGAGGGGGGAAATTTTTTCCAAGGGGTTGCCAATTTTGGTTCAAACCAAAGGGGGACAGTTACGGAAAAAAAAGGGAAAAATGACGCTTTCAAAAGCGGCCCAGGGGGGAGGGAAGGCCCCGGGTTTTCAAATGCGGGGTGCCAAAACCAGGGCCTCGAGCCTTTTTCAGCAGGCAAATCCCAACCCCCGGGGGAAACTTTTTAGGAAAAAATTTTTCCCGGACACCAGGGGCAAGACATGTGCCAGGCAAGGGGTGGTGGGTTTCCCGCCTACCGATCTTAGGGCCGGCCCAGCAATTTCGCCCCTTAAAACCCCATACCACCTTGCCTGGCACCAAAGGGTTTTTTGGCACCCAGGCCCAGCCCTCCGGGGGCTCGGTTTCGGAAGAAACCGCCACGCTCCGGACCGTGTGGGGACGGGCCTCCAAGGGCAGATTAAAATTTTTAAAAAAAAGGGTTGGGGTTTCTCTGGGGATGATTTTTTTTGATTTCCCCACCAAAGGACCTTGGGGGAAACAGCCCTGCACCCTTCCCCGGCGGTTTTTTTTAAAGAGGGGGCGCCGAACCCCGAAGGAGCCCCGTTTACCCCTAAAGACTTTAAACCCCAAACCACCCAAAGTGAGCTTGGGCCGAATATTTTGCGGCCTTTGGGCCATGCTTAAATAGTCCATTTTTTCCGGGGTCAGAGGACCCTTTTTCCGGCCCAAAATTTCCCAAAACGGGGCTTTTAAATTTTTGATTGGGCACGGGGGCTTGGCCGGGGCAGGGAACCCGGGTTTTTCGGTGCCCCCCTTCCCGGGGCCCCAAAAAAAACGTCCCTTTTTTTATTGGGGGGAGGGAAGGGGCCCCTGAAGTGGCGGAAAACCCATTCTTTTGTCCAACCCGACGGAAAAAAAACCAACATTTCCAAAGGGCCAAAAGGGGCCTGGGAATTTCCGACCCTTCCCGGGTTTTTGGGGTTTGGGATGGTTTTGGGGGTTTAAAATTTTCTTTTGCTCCCCAAAACCCGAAATTTCAAAGGGGTGGCTGCTAGGGTGGCCGCTGTAAAAGCGTCAAGGGGCGTCAAAAATGGGGGAAGGAGAAAAGGGGTTTTTAAAATGGGTTCCCCGGGTGGTGCCGGTGGTACTCGGGCGACGGGGGAGGGGCTGAAGCGGAGGCTTATCCCTGGAAACTGACTCGAGAGGGGAAAAGGGCAATGAGGGGAAATTTAGGGGGGCGGGAGGAAAGGAAAGGGGGGGGAGGGCAGAGGGTTTTTTACGTTGGGGGGGCCCCCGGGGTTTGGGTTTGGGCCCTTTTTTGGCCAAGGGGTTGCCTTCCCTTTTTAACTCATGCTTTTTGCTGCATGTTTTAAAAAAGACATGTTGGTGGGGGTTAAAACCCCTTAAGGTTTCTTGCCTTTCTTATGCTTTACCCGGGAAAGGGGGAAAAAATGAAATCGGGGGGTTTTTTTTAAAAGGGCCCTTTCTCAAAGATAGGGCCCCGGGCCCTTTAGAGGTCCGGATCCCTTTTTTTACGGCGATAAAACCCAGGAGCCGGGGGTTTTTCCCCTGGGCCCCGGGGGCTCCCGGAAAATCTATCCCCGGGGCTTCTGCGATTGCCCCCCTTCCCCCTTTTTTTGGCAGGGGCCCGTTTTTGCACTACCCTCCTTTTTTTTTTTTTTTTCCCCCCCCCTTCCCCCCTCCCCCCCCCCCCCCCTGATGAAGCCCGCTCCCAAGCAAATTCTGCGGAAAAAAACCACGTTGGGGTCCGCAATGTCGTCATCATTCCCCTAATTTACACAGGGGGACTTGTTCCCTCCTGACTTTCTGCATTTCCCGAAGCTCGGGGGTACCAGCAAGAGGGCCTTTCAAGGCGTTTTCCCGACTTTCCCGGGGTTTTTGCCGAATTTTTTACCCGGCCCTTTTTTTTTCCTCCCCTTTATGGCATCAGTAAAATTTGGGGGGCAGAGCCAAAAACTAAATCATCCTCTTTATCTTTTTAAACATGCCTTCTGACCCCCCAACCCCCATTTTGTCAAACCAAAAAAAGGTCCCTTTAACAATGGGTTTCCCCAGTGGTGGGTACACGGGGTTACAAATTTGGGGTTCTTCCCCTTTTTGGGCGGGTGCTGGGTATGTGGGTGACGACAAAATTTTTTGGCCTTTTACTGGGGGGGACAGGGGGGGATAAGACTGCTTGGGTCAGGTTTTCATTAACCACTGAAGGACAATTGGCGACGCGGGCGTTACTGAGAATTTTACAGGGGGTGACCCACGAAAGGGCAGGGTGACGGGGGCCTGCAAATTTACTTTCCGCTGGGGAAACGTCAGACCCGGGAAAAAAAAAGTTTCAAAAAAAACGTATCTTTTAAAGTTTTCGTTTTATTTAAAAATTATTTTTTGCACCCTTTTAATTCACCTGTGGGGACAAAAAATTGGGTGTTTTCAGGGGTTTAAAGTGGGGGTGCTGGGGTTTAAAAAGAACCAAAACTGTTTGAGCGCCAAAAACAAAAACACAAAATCTTTTATTTTTCGTATAAAAACAAAGGGATTTTTTTTCACCTTTCCAAAAAAAAAAACAAAAAACCCCCCCCGGGGGTGGGGGGGTTTTTTTTAAATAAAATTTCTGTTTTAAAGGGTTTTCTTTTGGGGTTTTCGCGGGCAATTTAACATAAGCTGTATGCCCAAATTTAAAAAAAAACTTTTTTGGAAAAAAGTATTTTGGATAATTTAAAAAGTATTTTTTTCACCCCTTTTAATTTTACCCCGTTTGGTTTACTATAAAATTGCCCCCTTTTTTAAGGGTTTTCGATGCAACTGCGTCAAAGAAAAAAACTGTATTGGGGCCCAAAATCAAAAAACCCTGTATCTTGTTTTGTTTTTTGTTATAAAAACTATTTTTTTTGCACCTTTCAAATTCACCTTTTTATACTAAAAATATTGCTGTTTTTTGAAATTTTAATGCAAGGGGGATATATGAACAAAGCTGGAAAAGGGTTTAAAAATTTTAAAAAAGAACACCTATTTTAAATTTTATTTTGATAATAAAAGGGGGAGGGTTTTTCCCCCTAACAAAAAAACCTGCATTAACTTAAAAAGATTGTATCCTAATATAAATTTCAAGGCCCTTTTTTTCCCCCCCCCAAAATTTTTAGAAAATTTTTTTAATAAACAAACGTTAATAAAAAAGATATTCCACTACCAAAAGTTACAAAATAATCTTGGTGAACTTTATCCATTTTTTTTTATAGAGCTTGTCTGTGTTTTTGCCCGCGGGCCCCCCCCCCCCCCCCCCCCCCCCTCCGTGAAATTTTTTCAAACGGGAAATTTTCTCCCCTTTTAAAAATTTTCTAACCCAACTACATAAAAAGGCCCTTCCCAATTTTCTGATCAAAAATTAAGTTGTAAGGGCCCCACTAACAGTAGAGCTTTTTCTGTTAAGAAAAAGAAAATTCGCTGGGGCTTTTTTGGCCCCAGGCAGAGCCCCACGTCCCCACTTTCCAAAGAACCTTTTAAACAAGAGGGGGAACAGGAAACGCTGTTTTTTTGTAAAATGATGGCCCGGATTTTTTTCCCCCAATCCACACCAACACATCCCCAGTCATGGGGTCGCACACACATCTCACCCTTTCTCTATTCTGTTTAAACTGATTTCTGGGCCGGGCCCAAAAAGACAGGAAAACGCCGAAAATTGGGCGATCTTTAAAAGATTAAAGGGACTTAAGTTTAACCCCTTTTAAAATTAAACGCCCCTGATTTATAAAAAAATTTCGAAACCCCCATTAAAAACCCTTGCCATTTCAACCCCTTTGTCGATAAATTTTAATCCCAACACTAAATTAATTTTCAACAATTTTGTTCCCCAAAATGCTCCACATTTCCCCCTAATTTAAAGGGAGGACTATTTTGTTTTTTTAGTTGTTGGGCTCATTTTTTGTTCCTTTTCGCCCCAAAGCCTTTGGGGTGTAAATTTTTCTTGCTGGAGTTTTGAAAACGATATGTGGCCATCTTAATCCTCTCCATTATTTTCTATAAAAGAAAAAATTGGTTTTAAATTTTTGAAGTTGAAATCAAAAGTTGGTTGCTTGGAATTTTTTTATTTTTTTGGAAATTTTCATCCATTAACCCAAAAATTAAAAAATTTTTTTTTGGACCCCCCAAAATTTTTTGGGGCCCTGGTTAAAAAATTTTCTTTTTGAAAATGGGTTTTCCCCACTAACTTGTCGTTCCCGGGCACCAACATTTTTTTTATATGGGGAAAATTTTTTTCTTAGTATTCATTTCTCTTCATTCCAAAACCCCTAATTTAATAATTTTTTTTACACTTATTTTTAAATTTTTTGTTTATTTGCAATCTTAAGGAACCCCCTTTCCCAAAACTGGGAGACCCGAAAGCCCCTTTTTCCACCTGTACTCCCAAACCCCATTGTTGGTCTCCCTATTTTACGGGGCTCTGTTTCAGGTTTAATTTTTCAATTTTCCCCCAAAAAGGCCCCCCAAACCCCAAACAACCCCCCCCTGATTTTAAAACCTCTTTCCTTTATTTACTGTTTTCAACTCCATTGATCAACCCCATTTATATACAGTCCCGAGGAAAAAAGACAAATTTGGAAAGCAGCCCAAAAAGGGAAAATTTTTATTAAATGTAAGATATGTAAATCAGCACAATTTTTGAGGTTTGTATCCCGTAAATTTCTATGGGAAACATTATAAAACTTTTTTGTTTTTTCTGTCCCCTTTTTAAATGGGTTCCTTTTAAATTAAGTAGATGGGGTAAAACTCAATTATCACGGAACTGGGTTTGAATTATTTTTAAAAGGGGAAAAAAAAAAAATAAAAATGGGGGGTTTAAATATATTTAAAACCCTTTTAAATTTTGCCTTTTTATATTTAAAACCCGTGCAATTACATTCAAAATTTAATTTTTTACTGTAAAAAGTTTTAAAACTTTTATATTTCTTGGAAATCTTTTTTTTATCATAAAACCTGTGGAAAAAAGTTTTTTTAATGTTCCCCTTTCCCACATGGTAACAAGGTTTTAAAAATATAATTTCCCAAAAAATAATAGCAAAATTTTTTTTCTCCCTTTTCCATTCTTTTCCCCCCCGAAAAAAAAAAAAAAAATATCCCTTTAAAAGCTATTTCGGTTTCCCCAAAAATTTTTTTCTAGAAAAAAATGGCAAAACTGTCTGCAAAATACAAAGTCTTAAATATCTACACAAATAAAAAAAATAAATAAAAAAAGTTGAGTTATCTAGTGTTGATGGAACTGTTCTAGAAAAGTTAAGTTCTAGTAGAACTTCTCAAATTTTTAGAACTCGAACCAAAAATTTTACTGTTCGTTCAAGTAAAGTTCTAGTTCTAGTTCGACACGCCATTTTCAGTTTAATTTTCAGTGGCTTTCTGCATTTTTGGCACCATCCAATCACCTTTCTGCACGTCTGAAGGCCATCCAATCACATTTCTGCACTTTTGGCGGCCATCCAATCACCTTTCTGCACTTTTGGCAGCCATCCAATCAGTGGAGAGCACAGAGAAGTGTGAAAAATGTCATCTCTGCGGTGTAGGGCTCTCATTGGCTACTAAAATCACATGATCATGTTATATATATGTCACTGTATTGCCTTGTGCACACCATTTTCAGCTCACTCTCTGTACTGTACAGACTGCTCTTAGATAGCAATTTCCTCTCCATAGACATCAATATTTAGGGAGTTTGATATTGCTGGCTGCATCTTCCCACACCCAGAAGCTGTTATTTGGTGACATTTGCCTAACTCTCATATACATGGATATATACTATACAGAGTGCTTGGATTTGCTAAATCATAATCAGTGCCCAAAAGTTCTGTTTTTGCAGTTTTGTTGGTTCAGTAATTGTATAACACACTGTCTCCAAATATCCTATGTGTCAAAGGGGTTATTGGACCCCCTCAGGATGCAGAGCCCCATGGCAGCTGCTACCACTGCACCTCCTATGTCTACACCCCTGCTTGTAAGCTGTCCTCATCTTTTCAGTTAGCCATTGAAAGGAATTAAAGGGGATGTATCGCTTCCTTACTTCGTCTGAGTCATACTTCTCTTAGCTTCCCAGCTCTGTGAATGCAGGGGCCTTTCTTCCCCTCCCAGCTGGATGACATCATCCCCTTCACTGCTGGCCTGAACTCCCCCCCTCCCATCTGAGTCCACATATCACTGTGTCTCTCCCTATCAGTTTTTATTTTATAAGAGCTGATAAATACCACAGGGCTGCATTCAATTAATCTGAGCCCCTGATCTCTCACAGCTGGAGAGTATTACAGCTTTCTAAGAACGGCCCCAGATCTGCATGTAAGCAGGAGAGTTAGGCACAGGGTCAAAAACTGTCATGTTTTCTCTTGTACAATCTCTTTCAGTCTGTTTTCTGCTAGGTGTGGGAAACAGAAAATGCTACGGCCCCCAACTGAGTCAGACACACAGCTCCGTGAATCGGACCCAGGGGCTGTAAAAGAATGTAAAATGAGCTCTCAGCTAGTGAATTGCAAGGAGGAGGGATTTAGGGGGATTAGACCCACACTTTGGAAAATCAGTTTTAAATAAAAACACAAGATAAGGGACACTGTGAGAACAAGGCAGCTTTGCTAAATGACATCCAATTGCAAAGTTGCTTGTTTTTCACTGTCCCCTTTTTCTGAAACCAATTTTAATGAAACGATAACACCCCTTTAAGTATTTTAGCCTGCAAATTTTTTTCTGTCACTCTTGGAGACAAATTTTCTTCACTAAGTTGTTCCACGTATCCAGTTTACTGTTATGGATGGTAATTCCAGCTTCTCCTCACCGGTATAGGTATAAAAATTACCCAGAACATCTTCTCCCATTGACTTTAATGGTGTTCGAGTTCGAGTTCTAGTTGGAATAGGACCTCAAACCAAATATACTAAAGTTCGAGGTTCTAATCGAACTAGAACTTTTTACTGCTCGCTCATCTCTAGTTATGACCACTGGAACACAGAGAGGAAATATATGGTTCAGGTCCTTAGAGGAAACTCTCCAGGTGGTTTAAACTGCCCAGAATGTAATAGAGGGAGACAAACTTAGGTTTGCACCATTTGGCGCAGGAGCAAAGAAAGAAAAATCCTATAAATCCATAACTGACGGGGAAGTCCTGATCACTCTGACCACAAACAGTGATTGACAGCTTTCCCTCTTTGTTTGTACAGAGCACCTTATCAATGAGTGTATGTGGGCAGGGTAAGCAGCACTCTCAGCTTCTCTTTTAGGAATAGACAGTATACTGATGCATCTCAATAGTTCTCCAGGACTATCCGTTTATTTGTTAAGGTACAATGTTTTTTTTAAAACCCTTGTCATTCATACTGTAATGAGTCAGAAAAAATTAGGGGTTTCAAACAAAATTGATTGTTTACATTCTTACTTACATTTTGATATCAATGATCTTTTCAGTGATTTCCCAATTTTTTGGATACACTAGTATAAACTTTTTTTATCACAATCCTCCCAAACCCTATTTACCTTATATCCAGAGCTCACTTTGCTCCCTCCATCAATTTTCCTTTGGGGGTAAAAAATTAAGTTAATAGGAAAGTTAAACAAAAGACATAAATCCATCATGTTCAACCAATGGTGGTTAAAAATGTGGATGAAGGGAGGGAGATAGGGATTTTTTTTAGTTTCCCCTACTGATGCAGCCTCTGGAGTCCATAAGGCAAGAACCAACCTGCCCTAAAGAAGAATTAATTCCTGATCCCAAAGTTGCCTATCAGACTTGGTGCAGATATTTTATACGGCTACATAGGTATTAATATTATTTAGTAGTAAGTGGTTATCTAAGCCTTTCTTGAAACCCTCAGCTGACTGCTCTTGCTTTGTCCAGCTCCTGGGGAAGGCTATTCCACCTGACAGATTCACTTTAAGGCTAAAAATAGTTATAACACTGATAGGTTAAAATGTACTTATAGTCTTTGATGTATTATACACACTCAAAAAAATATTTATTACAAAATAACATTTTTTAAAGGTTTTTTTTTTTCACGTTTTAATGTGACTGATAAGAGATTTTACTGTCATTTAGTAATTTATATCCAGGTGATTTCAGTAGTTCAACCAGAGGGATGTTTCTTAGTTCTCCAGTATCTGTAGAGGACAACAAGGGCCTTATTGACACAAACTTCACTAAATGGGATTTTTTTTTTTTTTTTTTGCATTGATGACTCCATAATATTTTCCATAAAAAAATACAGACACAAGGCCATACTTACAGCTCAATGGCTGGACAATAAACTAAACCCAGTAGCTGGCCCAAAAAGCCCCAATGGTACCTGGAAGAAGTTTAGCAGGTGCAGCTCATTGATTCGCAGTTGATCATAAACCTATCCACCAGGTGTGCAATTGCCTAGTAAAAAAAAAACTGCACATTGGATCAGAGCAATTTCACACCAGTATGCAGAAGCTTGACAAAGGGGGAGGACCCCGAAACATTGCGAAGCGCATTTTCCCTTTTCCCCCCCAGCCAGTAGGGACCCCGTGAGTTCGTTCAGAATTTTTATCCCCCATGAAAAAAAATACTTTTTTTTTATGTTAAAAGCTTTTTCCCCAGTAAAAATGTACAGTGATTTTATATATATGATAAAAACGATAATAAAAATATGGGACGAGCCACACGAGCACAATAGGTATAAATAAAGTTGTGGCATTGTATTTTGAAGGTTGGTGAAGAGCTGGTTAAAAACCCGTTTGGAAAATATTTGCCCAAAGACACAAAGGTGGGTGTAAGGAGGTTTTGGACCTAATATTAATATATATAATATATAAAAATATATATATTAATATATAATATATTTTTTTATTTAGCTGATTCCATATATGGTTTTTTAGTAATGCCTGAGCCAATGAGATCACCCCCCAGGAGAATGTATATAAGAAAGGGGTGTGGGGAAGCCAGGGGTGGAACCCGGGGGCGGAGCCAACAGAGCTTGGAAAGAGCCATGTGGTGAGGAGGCCATGGGCTGGCCAGTAGGGAAGCCATTGAGGCCTAACTCTGGTCTCTGAAGGAAAGAAGGGTTCCGATTATACATTCTATACACAGACACTCAAGGGTAACATAAATACAGATTTTATAAATGTATTCTATGCTTTGTAAATTGTAACGATATATTTTTATAATCCTTTGAAGACTGTAAAATAAATATTTTTTTTCTTATATAAAGAAAGGTGTATAAGTATTTCTGAATCTAGATTCGTTAAGCTTAAAAGTAAGGACCTGGGGTTCTGCACCCCCTCACTCACGATGATCACAGATCTGTTATCTTGTCACTAATGAAATATGTTTTCTCTCTAACTGTATATTTCTTACAGTTTATAAGTTGAATGTATGCCTACTTGCTACACACTGAGAGAAGCGTTTAAAAGTGCAAGTAAGCATTAGTGATCGGAGGCTAAGCACTACTGATTTATTGCTAGGGCAAACAGCCAAAGTGGGGGGGATGACGCTGGCAGAGTGATTGAAGAGCTGTGTTTAGGCAACAACTACTGTGTGTGTTTCTATGAGAATTGATGTATAAAGTTGTTTCTAATGAAAGAGGATATTAAGCCTACATTGGTGTTATGCTTTACCAAGTTATTAAATGACACTGCTGAGAATATTTTGAAATTAAGTGTGTCTTTTAATGTGTTCCAGTCCGGATTATTTTTGAAGTTACCCTAGGTTACTGACACAGGTAGTTAGTATGGCTACTTCGCGGCTAGTGATGGGTTGCCTTTCCCGGGACGGTCATAGCGTTGGGTGGGAGGCCGATCCCACGTTCTAGGCCAGGTTTTGGGCCAGTCCCCGGATGGCTTTAAAAGCCCTTAACCTGCAGGTGTTAAGGGGGCGTGGCCCGTTTCCTGGAAATTGGACAGCAGAGCTGGAGGGGAAGCATCTTGCCCAGAGGCCCTTTAGAAGAACAGGAACCAGTGGAGACTGGTAAAAGTGTTTGGTGGGAGTCTGGATGCTAGGTCCAGACTTCTGATAGTCAGGGTTTGTCACAGTGTGTAGTCAGTGGCCTGACGGTCTGAGGATTTTGTTTATGTTTTGAATTATTGTAAGTCCTTATGCCTCAATAAAGCTGGCTGAGGCCAAGTTTAAATTGGAATCCTGCAGTTGGAGTGCCACTGCGTTTTTGAAGCGGCGATCCAAGAGCTAAAACACCCCCAGAGCCGGTCCAAGATGGCGGCCGAATGTATGTGAGTGTGTCACACATGGTGGAGGATGCCGTGGGCATAAGTGACACTGACAGGAAGAATTGGTGCAAAAGCACAAGAAGTATTGTTTAAAAGACTGTGTGGCTGGCCTGAAATTTTTTTTTTTTTTTGGCCCTGGAGGAACTCCTTGCCCAGCTAAGCAGTCTATGAAGGGGGACTGAGCACTGAATGCCACCCATGAGGGGGGGGAATAAGAAGCTCCAAGCAGAGTTGGGGGGCAGAACATGAGGCGTTAAAGCCACTATTATCCCTAATCCACAGTCTGGAAAGTGGACCACCCACAATACAAGGCTTGCCTTGCAGGCTGGAGTGTAAGATTGCAAGCAGGAAACGACGGCTGCCGTGGATAACAAACCTGAGTGGTGTGACGGATGCCTACAGGTGGACATGTGCAGAAGCGGATTTTCTGTGGCCAGGAGGCCGTATCACCCATCGAAGAAGGGGTCCACTTTGGGAGAGATGAAGTCGCCAAGAGACCTGTGTCCTGCCGTGGGCAACTGCCTTCCTCAGCAGGAGCCTGTTTCCACCAACCAGCAGGAGGGAGCCATGTGGGAGATTTTTTCCCACCCCCACAGAGTGGACAGATGTGCTCATGTCTGCCATATCAGGAAGAGGCCAGAGAGGTCACAGCTGCAAGCCCTGGAGCTTCAGGTGAATTGGAGCCCCACTCCAGGCTGACATGTGACAGTCAGCCGGAGCGATCCAGACTGAACTCAGCCATCAAATCTGGTAAGACTGCTCCAGTGGGGTTGGTTATGTGCTGTAGGACTGTGCATGAGCTATGTGAGGACTTGGCTGGGCTAGGCGGAGGCCCAAATATGCTGACAAGCCAGAGGAGTCCGGAGAGCAGTGGACTTGCAGAGTCTGATGGACTCGGTTCCTTACATACAATGGTGCCTATTGCAAAGGCTAATAATGGGTTAAATATAAGTGTAATTCATAGCTTTTCAACACAGACTGAGCAGGGGGAGGGTTAGGCTGGGTTGTTAGGCTCAGATACTGTGCCTCTGTAGGTGAACAAGCTGTAGCTAGAGCAGTAGAGGAGAGCTGATCAGGTCTGCCCCTGGAGGTCATGGCTGTCAGGGCTATGTTTAAAGTTAATGCAGAGTGTGAATTAGCTTCTGCGGGAACTCCCCGAGCCCCAGCTTATGAGCAGACAGGTAATTACGCCCTAGGAGGTCAGGGTTAACATTGCAGAAAGAAGATGTGTGTTTTGTGGGGGATGACCATCTGGAGAAATGTGTTACTACTACAGTTTCAGGTGGATCTACAGCAGTTGCCGGTAGCAACCAGGTTCCCTCTGCATCTCCTACTGGAAAAACGTATGAGTGCCAGGCAGCTGTGTGTCAGGTGTCTGGGGTCCAGTCAGTAAAACGTGTTTACCCATGACCCCCCCCCGCCCCCCAAAAATGGGCCCCCCCCCCCCCAAAAAAAAACCTTTGTGTCGGGATGATAAACGTGCAAGTTTGCAGGTGTCTGTCCCTAAAGGTTCTGGTGGTAGTAGCACAAGTGTTGTGACAGTATGCTGGGGGATTATTAGCAAATTCTAAGGGAGTTGTGACTTTCAATACAGTTCCCCTGCGGAGCTAATGTGGTTGCCCCTAGCAACAAGGTGTCCTCTGCATCTACTGTTGTGGGAACCGTGGAATCTGAGTGCGCTACAGTGGGGTGTGATGTGTCTGGGGACCAGTTCATAAAGGTGTCTACCAGTAATCCCAGCAAACGGTGTGTACCTGGTAGTAGCCTGCAAGTCGCAGGTAATGCCTGCCCAGGGATTGATAGCCACCAGTTCTGTGCGACTGCTGTTGGTCGCAGAGAGGAGCTTTCCTGCTTCAGTGTGCAGCCTGGAAAGAAACTGGAGAATCCTGGAATGATTCCTTTTTCACTACAATGTGTGAGGGAGGACTTGTTAATGAGGGTGTGTCCTGTGAGGGATAGCAGCAGTGTATGTTCTGCTTTGTTGGTCCAGGAGAGATGTTTGCCCTGCTTTTAATGGGAACTTACAGTGTGTTGCCTGAAAGAGAAACGGCCTACCATGCAGGTGATTGCTCTGCTGCTGGGTATGAGTGCTCACTACCATGTACTGAGGAGGACTATGAGTGTGAATGTGATGTATAGTTAACAATGGGAAAAAAACACTCTTTGAAGAGTCTCAGTTGCAGTGTGGGAGTGGATGCTGTATTGTGTCAGTGCTACAGAGTACTGATGATGATTGTTCAAATTAGAGTGATAAAAATACGTTGGTAAAGAAAACGTGTGCTGAGGCAGATTCTGTGTGCAGCCCTGAGCAGTGGATCTGTGATGGAGATCTACATTGTGACACTATAGAGGGGTGAGAGAAAAGTCGTGCTGTGTCCTGTAGTCCCCCTGGATGAGAAAATTTTTCCAGTGTTTGTTTATTTCCAGTAGCTCTTACTGCCGTGGTCACATGTATGCAAGTGACAGAGAGAGGTGAACTGCTAGACACCCTCACTGAGATGGGTGTACGCTCAAACTGAGTGAAGGGGAGGGGACGGGTTTTTAAGTCCCCAGATGTTAAAGAGGAGGGAGCCGGGTTGAAGCAAATTGATACATTATTTCCTGGATGGTTGAGGGAAAATATTAAAGGTGAGTTATGTCTTGGGGTGTGTGATGACTTATATGTGGGTGCCTTGTTCAGCCAGATGTCTGCTGCCCCTACTGGTGTTGAGAAAGTGACTGGGTTACCTAATGTGAACACAGCCAGGTTGGTTTTTGAGTTGGGGACCCGGAAGGAGGTTAGTCTGGCTGCCCTTGATGGTGAGCAAGATACAGGAGTGACCCAGATAGAAACTGAGAGTTCTCCCTTAGAGACAGCTGTGGGGCATGGGAAGGAAACCTCTCCACACATTGCTGCAGAGGGTCTGCTGCTAAATAGAGCCAGTAAACGAAGGTGTGAAAAGGGGAATGTGTTCTCTGGTACTAGTAAAATACCAGCTAATGTTGCCATTGGCGAGGTTGGCAGTGGGAACCCTGCAATTACTAGCATGCATGTTATCGGGGCTACAGTGTCCTAGCGCAGCAAAAGTTGTCACTGAGATAAATCAGGTGACAGCTAGTAGCCAAGAGATGGAGCTTCAGGGTCAAGAGATGGTCAGTGAGGACCAGATGAAGAGAAGTTGTGGTCTCATGGTCATCCTGCAGTCAAAGCAGTAGCAGGTTGGGGCTCAGGTGCGCCCCTAGGAGCGATGGTGGATAGTGACCCTGAGAGGGTTGATGTCATTACTGCCTCTGGTTAAGTTAGTGGGGTTGCTGGATCCAACCAAGGATCTCCTGCTTATATGAGACCCAAAATAGGGAAGAAACTGCCCAGTGGGCACAATACCAAGCTAGTCTATGTGTGGAAAAAAAAGGGGGGTACTAGGTCTGATAGCGCTGATAGTGAGGTTGTCAGGAGTAACCCTGTGAATGTCGGCATACGGGCTGAAGGAGGTGACATTGTTGCAGAGTATGCATGTGTTACGCCACTGGTTGTAAATGGCTATGACCTGCGGAATAGCCTGCCAGAGAAGCCGGTCACTGCAGGAACAGTTAAGAGTTTCAAGAAAGGTTTAGATTTTACTACTGTTATTACTATGACTACTATGACTACTATTATTACTATTCTAGTGTTTGCTACTATTTATAACTTACTACTAAATAATATTCATACGTATGTATAAAATATCTTGATCCACTCTGATGGCACCTTTGGGATCAGGAATTAAATATTCCTTAGGGCAAATTGGTTCTTGCTTTATACGTTGCTTTATACTTTTTTTGCTCCTGAAAGCGAGGTTGCAGCACAGCCAAACAGCAGTGTGGGAAAGGTTTAAAACTGAGTATTTTGAGCAAGGTGAAACAGGTTCTGACGAGTGTTGTTTTGCTATATAAGTGTGATTCTTTAAAGTGTTGGAATTTAAGCTTGAGGAGATTTAGATTTGGGCGAGTTTAGAGGGGGCGTTATTGTACTGCTTATTATTCATAATTTATTCTTATATATTTTTGGAACATCCCAATGAGTTCATGTTGGACTAGCTGTCCAGTGCAAAACATGTGCAATGTATGACATCCTGTGCAACAAGGTTCGAGGGGGCATTTATGCTGATGCAGGATGTGTGCCACTGCACTTTTAGAAGACCGTTATCCTGGCATCTAATTGGGCAAGTGGCAACACTAGGATCCATTGCCCAACTTGGATGCGGAGCGGCTGCCCACTGAGGGGGCAAGCACTTGCTGGTGTAGATGTGGGGAGGGTGGCAGCATGGAGGTGCAGGAACATGAGGCAGCTAGTGGGTAACAGTGAGAAAGAAGGGTAGAGGGAAAGAGTGTCTGGGAGGCTTGCCTGTCTGGTACACGCCAACAAATTTGAAAGATTGGCCGTTGAGGGGGATTCGGCTCAGAAAATAGAATTGCTGCAGCAAGTACTACCCCTGTCTGATCCGTAAGATGGGGTTAGGAGTGAGGTCAGCTAGACAGGTGCTAGTAGTTGGGGGGACTCCATTATTTGAGGCCACAGAAAGGGAAATCTGCACAAAGCCGGGATCGTCGAAAACTTATGTTGTTTAACTGGGGCCAGGAGGTTCGACATATCGCGGACGGGTTTGACAGATTGCTGGGTTTGGCTGGTGAGTATCCAGCATGTCATGGTACACATTGGCACCAATGGGACAAGGTTTAGATGGGGTTTTTTTTAGGTGAAGAGGTCTTAATAATGATTTCAGGGACTTAGGGCAAATAGCTCAAGCAGGACCTCCAGGGTAAGTATTTTCAGAAATTATTACCTGTTCCACGGGGCGGCACACCAGAGAGGCAGAGGGAAGATTAGGAGAGGTGAATAAGTGGCTCAAAAATTGGATGTAGGAAGACGGGATTTGGGTTTTGGAGAATGGGCTGACTTCATGTCTGCGCTACAGTGACTCTATGCTAGGGACGGGTCTGCACTAAATGGGGAGGGGGGGCAGGCTTTTTGGGGGACAAAATGGAGGAAGTTGGAGGATTATATTTAAAACTAGGGACTGGGGGGGGGAGGGTAAACTACAAATAAGCTCTTGCATGATAGTGAAGATAGAGAGCTGGGAATGGATTTTGTAATAAATTGCGGGGTGGAGTGGAGGGAGGGGTGTAGCAATAGTTTAAAAAGATCAGGCGTGAAAGGAATAAAAAACTGAAAAATCTCTATATTGCATGCTAACCTATGCACAGGAGTTCTGACCAACAAAATAAATTGAACTTGATTACTATAATAGCTGAAGAAAAATATGAATTAGTGGGGATATACTGAGACATGGGCTGACGAGAGCCTTACGGAACTGCTGGGCAGTTAACATCACAGGGTTACAGTCTATGTAGAAGCGATCGTAAAGGACGGAAGGGGGGAGGTGTATGTATCTATGTAAAATCCTCTTGTTGAAAGCCAACCACTGCGGGAAGATTTAGGTACTGATAATGAACAGGTGGAATCTTTATGGGTAAATATACATGGCGGCGGTGGTTACATTAACAATATATACTTTTAGGGGTTGCTATAGGCCCCCAAATTTAACACAAGAACCACATGGAAGATGTACTACTCATGCAATTAGACTGAGGCGGCCTAATTCAGATTGAGGTTTTTATTATGTGGCGTCCTTTCTTTAACTATCCAGACATCAATTGGGAATCTGAAATGTAGCTCTCATAAAGGAAACAGGTTTTTTCAATAACTAATGATTGATAATTACCTTTGCCAAAATGGTGCTAGAACCGAATAGAGGATAGGGACCCTTATAGACTGTAATATTGATATTAGTCCTGACAGCAGAGTAACAAAGGTTCAGGTTGAGGGGCACTAGGAATATAGTGACCATATATAATTAAATTTCTGTGTCATCCTTCAATAGAGTTTTGTCAAGGAGACACCAAAAACACAGAATTTTGGATGGCTAATTTTATTCATGGCTTAGGGAGGCCCTAAACCGTATTGACCGGGACAATGTGTTTAAAATATGGCACAGCAGAGATACAAGCAGACAGCAGAACACATAATAAAATGGGATTTTTTTAAAAACATCCTTGGTACCACTGTGAGATGTTACATACCTTATGGTAATTAAATCAATTAGAATCAGGGAAAAAACCCAATGTGGATCATCAGGGATGTAAAAGTGGCAATAAAAAAACAAAAAGAAACGTTTCAGCATACCTTACAACAGGAGGGTAGTGTGAGAGGCACTATGAAGCTATATGGGAAAAAAATTAAAGTGTGTAAAATAAAGATTAAGTAAGCATAGCTGGAGAAGGATAGACATTATCGTATAGAAAGTAAAACTAACCCCTAAATATTTTTTTTAAACTATATAAATAGTAATAAGAACTTTAAAACAGAATAATAGTTGGCCCTTTTGGCAAAAATTATGAGTGGAGAGACTGTAGAGGAGCGATGAGGATAAAAAGGAAACTATATTTTAAACAACTTTTTTTATCCACTGTTATTTTACCCGAGGAGTGAGCTTCCTGTTGAAACAGAGGGATGAGGTAGTAAACTCCAACTTAAAAGTTTCTTGTCTAACCTAGGAGATAGTGCCAGCTACGTCTATAGAGATTAAAATAGACATATCCCCAGGTCAGATCGCATACCACCCACGTGCTAAGGGGAGTTAAGTGATGTCATAGATAGGCCCCTATTCTTAATATTTATGGGATGTCTAATTACGGGTTATGTCCCAAAGGACTGGCGCCATAGCACAATGTGGTGCCAATATTCAAAAAGGGGTCAAAAAGTGATTCCAGGAAACTTTAGGCGGTTAGTTTGAACCTCTGTTGTAGGTTAAATTGTTTGATGGTTTTTCTCAGAGATGCTATCCGTGGACGTATCTCACCTGATTATATATGTATAACGCCGTTTCCAGCTGGGTTTATGAAAGGATCGGGTCCTGTAAGACTAATTTCATCAGCTTCTATGAGGAAGTCCCTGTCTAGACTGGTTCGAGGTGAGGCAATGGATGTCTTATTTCGAGATTTTTCTAAAGATTTGATACATGGTGCCTCATTAATAATGGTTGGTAAAAAATGAGAATGCTTGGACTGGGGGGGAGAAAATGTGTGCAAGTGGGTATGCAACTGGCTCACTGATAGAAATACAATGGGTAGTATATTAACGGTATAATACTCATGACTGGATTGCTGTTACGATTGGGGTACCACAAGGGTCATTTATGGGCCATTTCCTCTTCAACATTTTCTATTAATGATCTATACACAGGGATTTCACAGTAGCAATATCGATCTTTGCAGACGATACTAAGCTCTGTAATGTATTATCTACACAATAGAGGTTTATGTGTTATTAACAAAGGGATCTGGATATTGTTGGAGCCTGGGCAGGGAAATGGCTGTTGTGGCTTTAAAACAGATAAAATGCAAGGTTATGCACATGGGGTGGAAAATTCACATTATATGACTACTTGTTTAATGAAAAAAGGAGGGGTTATTAAAAGTGAAATGGAGAAGACTTCGGTATCCTGGTGGACAGTAAAACTTAATTGTAGCATGCTAGTGTCAGACAGCAGTGCCAAGGCTATTAGGATTATGGGGATGCATTTAAAAGGGCATAGACGACATGATGAGACATTTTTCTCCCATTATACAAGTCACTGGTTTAGACCACACTGGAATTTCTGTGTACAAGATTTATTTTATACCAGGACTGTATCTAGAAACAAAGGGGGAATCCATCTAAGTCTTGAGGAAACGAAAGTTTCTACCATAAAAATAGAAAGGGAATTCTTTACTGTAAGAGCAAGTGAGACTGTGGGAATTCTCTTCAGAGGAATTTTGTCATGGTGAATGCACTGACAGTGTTCAAAAGGGTTTGGATGCTTTTCTGGAGCGTTATAATCTACAGGTTATGTGTCTAGGATTCTGGAGGGGGGTCATTGATACATGGGATTTTTTCCTGATTGCCATGTGATTGGAGTCGGGAAGGAAATTTTTCCCTTAAAATTTTGAGGACAATTGGCTTTCTTCCTCATTGGGGTTTTTTGCCTTCCTCTGGATCAACACCGTAGCACAACAGGCTGAACTGGATGGACGTGTCGTCTTTTTTCGGCCTTACAAACTATGAAACTTTGAAACTATGAAAGAGGTACTTGAGATGACTGGGTACCCTCACTATGGCAGAACTGCTGGGTCTGTTTCCCTCTGTAACTGGGTGGCATAGTATGTTGAAAAAAATTTATATCTACAGTGCAGTATACATAAACTAATAGCAGCACCCTGTTCAAACAACTAAGCATGTCAATATATCCAAAGTTAGGATCCAATTCTGATAATTAGTTTTGATATCCTTGTGTTAAATTGTAAATTTAAAAACTATATATATTTTACCTTCAGTACAAATTGCTAAATTTGTACTAAATTCATGGAACTGAAAAAAAATTCACAAAGACACTAAAATTATTCTTGTAGTATTACAAATAAATTCAAAAAGTTAGGTCATCCAACCACCAAGTGAACAAAATCCTTTTAAACTGCCTGACACATATGACCAAAATACTGTGGTCATTAAGGAGCTTAAACAGCCACAGTCTTTGTGTTTGTAGTTCATTCTTAAATTACATTTGAAAAACACATAATATTTATTGAAAACATTCTTCCACTTCTGTAGATTGTTAACATATTTAGTGCTGCCAACGCCAGTTTTCTTCTGAGTCTTCACATACCTATTATACATTTATAAGGTTGTCTGATTCCAACCACCAGATGCCTGCCTTAGCCACTTGACTATTCTCCTTAAAGCAAAAGTTTGTGAGAATATCTGAACCAATCCAGAATTCTGCACAATAGATTCAGTGTTGATTGAAGGTCATGCCCTAACGTAGGAAGATTGTGTTGTGTGTTCCTGTAACTCTATTACATTAAATATCCTGAGTTGAGATTTCAAGTGCTCAGGTAGAGTTTTTCCAAAGTCTGTCCTTTTTATTACAGGTTAGTCTGTAATTTGTTTAGGCAGTAAAAACATTTCTAGGTATGACAAATGAGTAACATTTTACTTCCAGGCATAATACATAGTGTAGTACAACAGCAGCAACAAACTCTTGATAAATAAAGTGACTCTTTCTACAGACCTGCTAAATTACCCTTGAAACATTTGCTGTGTTAAACAAATATAAAGTGCTGCTAAAGGTTTTACTTGTAGTATTTTATCAAATAAAGAAATGGCAGCAAATTGAGGCTCTGCGTAAAAGTAATATATATTTGTCCAGTTAAAAGCTAAAAACAACAATCAGAAATATTGGAACTGAGGAAACAAAAAGAATTATTCTAAAAACATCCTACAGAAATATGGCAGACGATCCCATTTATTTCAGCCAAGGGTCTTATTATATATAAACCGCTGGAATGTAGGTAATGATCTAACAAGATTTTCTACTGTTGTAAATACACAGAAAGCGTGTGCTACACCATGGTTAGACTCAAAAACAACACTTAAGAATGGCAGCTTTGTTAAGAAGAGGCCAGAGCGACAACTCTATCCAGCATCATTGCCATCCATATCCCTTATATATTCATACCGTAGCCTTAAGTAGAGATTGATGCCCCTCAAAAGCTGTTTTTAAAGACTTGTTGTGTGGGGGGTGTACTAACCCGAACCATTTATAAGGCAAATGAGCCTCTGTGGTCAAATGTTTAGTTCCAGTTTGCCAAATTGTTTTGTTAAAATGATTTGCATATAAATATTGTATGGGATATAGCAAAGCTTTTAATGTCTTTTTTTTAAACTGTTGAAATCATCTATTCATGTGGGGGGCTGTTTTTCCAGGCACAGTTCTAGTGGGTCCTTTTAGCAGCTATGCCAACCAGCACAGATGTGCTAATCAGGAAAGGTGGGAGAAGAATACACGTAAGCCAGCCTATATGTCACCAGGGATCCTGAGCACATGGAATAGGGCAATGGGAAGAATTATACATCAAATAGATCTTGGCAAAAATAAAAGTTTTACATGACTCAGTTATGAGATTATAGCCAGGGAACACAGGCACTCCTCCTGTCTTGTAGGCGCTAATTTTCGGCTTTGTGGAACCACAGAAGTGGAAGTCGCCCCAAATTATGAATCTGTCACATATCTGGTATGCCTCGGTTGGTGAATTCATACTTGGGAACGTGGCAGCCATAATGTCTGGCTAGGAGGCTCCTAGCAGAAGTTATGACAGAAGCTGGAGATTATAGTTTTCTTGGTGTCCCTGACATGTAATTACCCATTCCCACTATGAAATATGCATAAGGAGCGGGAGGTTTTGTTGGGGGGGAGTTTACATAAAACACATTTGGGGGTCACAAACTATTGTCAGTTCCAGGAGTTACCACCAACATAGGTCTGTTCGATTCTCTTCAGCAGTACTCCTCAGCCCAGATTCTTAACTGATCAAATTGGAAAAGGTCTGTTTTCCATTTTTTCCCGTTTTGTTTATACATTTTTATGTATGTCTGTTATTTTGTAATTTTTGTAACTAAGCATTGTACCTGTATATTAAAGTTTAAAACTTCGATAGTTTTGCCTTATTGCTATAACGAACCCCGGTGGTATAGGGTTATTTTCAGCTTCTTTCTACAAAGTGAAAGGTGACGGCAGTGTGAGTATTGTCGGGGGTCTGGATGGGGTACGTGCCCCAGAGACTTCTCTGCATATGGTTTTCCCTTTCCCTAGCACATACTGTTGAAACCTACAGTTTACATACACTATATAGAAAGACACATTTACATGTTTTTCTCACTATCTTACATGAAATCAGAATAAACCTCACCTGTTTTAGGTCAATTAGGATTATCAAAATTATTTATATTTGCCAAATGCCAGAATAATGAGAGAGAGAGAATTTTCCAAGGCATTTTTATTACTTTCTGCAAAATCAAAAGTTTACATACACTAGGATTACTATGCCTTTAAACAATTTGGGACAGCCAAATGTCTTTGGAAGCTTCTGATAGGTTTATCAGCAACATCTGAGTTAATTAAAGACACACCTGTGGATGTATTTTAATTCACATCAGAAACACTCTGCTTCTGTGTGTAACATCATGGGAAAGTCTAAAGAAATCAGCCAAGATATCAGGATGAGAATTGTGGATTTGCACAAGTCTGGATCATCCTTGGGTGCAATTTCCAGACACCTGAAGGTGCCTCCTTCATCTGTACAAACAATTATCTGCAAGATGGGAATGTCCAGCCACTGCTCAGGAAGGAGATGGGTTCTGTGTCTCAGAGATGAACATGTCTTGGTCCGACATATGCATATCAACCCAAGAACAAAAGCAAAAGACCTTGTGAAGATGCTGGCGGAAGCTGGTAAGATTGTGTCATTATCCACAGTGAAACAAGTACTGTGTCAACATGGGCTGAAAGGCCACTGTGCCACTAAGAAGCCATTACTCCAAAATAAACATATAAAAGCCAGATTAATGTTTGCAAATGCACACAGGAACAATGACCTACATTTTTGGAGATGTCCTGTGGTCTTACGAAAATAAAATCGAACTGTTGGCCATAATGACCATCAAGTTTGGGGGAAAAAGGGAAAAGCTTGGAAGCCTAAGAACAACATCCCAACTGTGAAACACGGGGGTGGCAGCATCATGTTGTGGGGTTGTTTTGCTGCAGGAGGAACTGGTGCACTTCACTAAATAAATGGCATCATGAGAAAAGAAGATTATGCGGCAATACTGAAGACATCAGCCAGCAAGTTAAAGCTTGGGCGGAAATGGGTCTTCCAAATGGACAATGACGTGAAGCATACTGCCAAACTGGTTACAAAGTGATATAAGGGCAACCAAGTCAATGTTTTGGAGTGGCCATCACAAAGGCTTGATTTCAATCCTATTGAAAATTTATGGGCAAAACTGAAAAGACAGGTGCAAGCAAGATAACCTGTCTCAGTTACACCAGTTCTGTCCAGAGGAATGGGCCAAAATTCCTACCAACTATTGAGAAGCTTTTGGAAGGATATACAAAACGTTTGACCCAAGTCATACAGTTTAAGGGCAATGCTACCAAATATTAATGAAATATATTTAAATGTTTGACTTTGCAGAAAGTAATAAAAATGTCTTAAAAAATTCTCCCTCTCTCTCATTATTCTGGCATTTGGCAAATATAAATAATTTTGGTAATCCTAATCCTTGACCTAAAACAGGTAAGGTTTATTCTAATTTTATGTCAGATAGTGAGAAAAAACATGTATATGTGTCTTTTTCTGAAGTTTATGTTAACTTTGGGTTTCAACTCTAATTGAGGTGTGGGATCTAATTCTCTATCTCCTTTACTGTGTGCTCCTGTGCCCTTGAGATTCCACCCCTTGATCCACCCTGTCCATGACACCATTCACATAATTTGTATGTTTATACATATGAGCATATGTAGTTTAGTGTTTTACATATTAATGCAATCGTTTCACCTCATCTAATGGCTTGAGAAGAGGAGAAGATTTTCTATCTTACTTTAGAGTCATTTTATGAGTCTCATTGAATATCCCTAAAAGACAGCTTTTCTGTAAAAGTTTATTTATTAGACTAGATGATTTGGCTAGTTCTGGCCTGTAATAGATAAATGTTTTTTTCAAGAAGACTTGCCTTTGTTTATAGGGTAGATGTAAATGTACCTCTAGACCTCCTGATATGTTCATGCAAAGCTCTTGCTTTGACTATAAGTTCTTAAAATCCATAAGACCTCTTCAATCATCTTTTCTAACGCTTAAGCAGGAGGACCTTTAAAACGCTATGTGTTCATTGAGTGCATTGTGAAATTCAATTAGAATCAATGTAATGCTAGTATTTACATCCAACAGGGTTTATTTCAAACCTGCAAAAAGCATGCAGATTGATTAGCCATGTAGCTTAGGTCTGTGTTGTTTCCAAAATGTAAACCATAAAATTATGTGTACTGTGCTCGCCTATTGATCCAAATAAAAATTGTCATAACCAAATCTCATCTTAGAAGCAAAATGTGCAAAGAACAAAGTTATTTCTAGCAAATAAAAAGTCATATAAAAAGTGAGGAACCAAGAGAAGAATAGAGAAGATTTTAAGCTATGTGGAATGAAAGAATGAGATATGTGGTGGTAGTAAGATATGTCGCTACTAGCCAACTCTTGTGACATTTATCGTAGGTGAAACAAAAGATTGGATATATAGCAATCCAACCTACTGATTTTCTGACAGTCAGGCTGTCCTTTAACCCCTTACCGCCGGAGCCAGTTTTGGCCTATCTGACAGAGCCCAATTTTTTTAAATCTGGCATGTATCACTTTATGTGAGAATAACTTTTTTGACACTTTTACCTATCCATGTGATTCAGATATTGTTTTCTCAGGGCACATTGTGCTTTTACATTAGTAAGAAATGTTGGTCCAAAAAGTCCTTGTTTATTTGTGAAAAAAGTATATCAAAGTGAAAATATCAAAGTGAAAAATTTACCATTTTCAAACTTCAAAAATTTCTGTGTGTAAGATAGTTATTCCACTCGAAATAGTTTATAACTAGCATCTACCATATGTTTACTGTAGGTCAGCATAATTTTTTTAAATGTCTTTTTTTAACACATTAGAGGGCTTAGAAATCTAGTAGTAATTTTCACATTTTCTAGAAAATTTGCAATATACTTTTTTTTTTTAGGGACCTGTCCAGCTCTGACATGACTTTGATTGGCCTGTATCTTAGATACTCCCACAAATGACTTCATCTAAGAAACTACACCCCGTAAAGTATTCAAAGCAGCATTTAGGAAGTTTGTTAACCCTTTAGGTGTTTCACAGGAATTAAGGCAAAGTGGAGGTGAAATTTCAAAATTTCACTTTGTTTGTAGATCTTCAATTTTTATCCATTATTCACTGGAACACAGTAGATGTGACCAGGGAAATGCAACTGAATGTTGATTTCCTAGATTCTGACGTTTTCAGAGATATCCCATATGTGGCCCTAGTGCACTATTTGGTTCAACCGCAAGCCTCAGAGTAGGAAGAGCACCTACTGGACTCTGGGGTCTCAATTTCATTGCAACTTTATTTAGGCGCCATTTCAGGTTTCAGGACACCCTAAGGTGCTAAAACTTATTAAACACCATTAAACAGACACCATATTGGAAAATACACCCCTTAAGGAATATATCCAGGAGTGTAGTGAGTATATCGACCCCACAGATGTTTCACAATTTTTTTTAACATTAAAGGAGTTGTCTCCCCACAGGGTTTCAAAGAATGCATGAAAGAAATTCTCTGTCACTTCCTGGTTCAGACTAATTTGCATAAACTCCGTGCTTGTACAGCATAAGCTCCGTGCTTTCAGATGCTAATTAGATTAGATTAGCTTCTCAAACTACTCAAAGGACTTCTTATCTGATCCCCAAAACAAAAGCCCTAATTACAGAGCTGTTTACTTGAGATAAATCAAGCTTTTTACTGTCTGGCAGCACAGGACACTGACTGACACTGCAGACCTGTGTGATGACTCACTCTCTGTTATCTCATTGAACAAACAGCCTGGGGAGATTTGTTTACAGGTCAGTTACTGAGGGAACTGAAATAGCCATGGAGGTAATAAATTCACTTGTATCTCTTTAGGGAAAACAGAGGAACAATGCAATATATTTGAAAATGTCTTTATTTTGTGTTCCCTACAATTTGAAAGCTATTCTTTGTAGCGAGACAACCCCTTTAAGCTGTGAAAATTTAGACAATTTTCTTCCAGCAATCTGCAGCTTTAGCTGATAATGTTTAATTTTTACAAAGAATCCTCAAAAAAAAGCCCCCCAAATTTTGTTACGCAAATTCTTCCAAGTTCGGCAGTATCCTACATATGGGTGTAAGCTGCTGTTTGCTTGCATGGCAGGGTGTACAAGGGAGGGAGCGCTATTTGGCTTTTGGAACACAGATTTTGGGGGGTGTCATGTTGGAACCATTATGGGGTGCATATAGCACTTTAATCACTTTTTACTAAGATTTTTGTGAGGCATTTGCAAAGACCCCCAAAGTACCAGAACAGGTGAAACCTTCCAGAAGTTATACCCCTTTGGATTCAACACCCCTCATGGATCTTATATAGGGGTGCATTGTGCATTTTGGGCGCACAGGTGTTACAATCGTTTTTTTTAGCATTGGGCCATGAAAATGGGGGATAAAAAACGCAGTTCTGTCATTGTTTTTTGGTTTTCAATTTTACAGCGTTCGCCATACAGTGTAAATGACTGGATAACTTCACTCTGCGGGTTGGTACAATTGCAATGATATAAATTTTATGTAGTTTTTTTGTGTTTTATTAATTTTACACAATAGAAATATGTCTATAAAAAAATTGGTTTTTATGTTGTCCTATTCTGACAGCCATAACTTTTTATTTTTTGTATATGGAGCTGATTATGGGCTTGTTTTTTGCAGGATGAGTTGATGTTTTTATTGGTACTGTTATAGGGTGCATATGATGCTTTGACCGCTTTTTATTAAGGCTTTTGTGAGGCTTTTTGAACAAAGTACAGCAATCCTAGTACTGTTTTTTATTTTTTACAGCGGTTACCATGTAGTATAAATGATATCCAAGCTTTACTCAGCAGGCTCATACGATTACAGCGATATCCTATTTGTAATATTTATGCATCACTATCTTCTGATAACCATAACCTTTTTATTTTTCCGTATACAGAGTTGTGTAAGGGTTTTCTTTTTTTTTACTTGCGGGATGAACTGACATTTTACTTGGTACCACTTTGGCATTTATTTGAGTTTTTGTTTGCTTTTTATTCCATTTTATGTGCTGCAGGATGAACAAAAATTGCAATTCAGTGACTTTTTTTTTTTTTTTTACGGCGTTCACTGTGCGGATTGATTAACGTGACATATTTATAGGGTGGGTCGTTACACACGCGATAATACCGAATATGGGTACTTTCTTTATTGTTTCGCTTTTCTGGGGTGATTGGCACCCCAGAATGGGGGAAAGGGAGGTGTACGTGTTTTTTTTATTTTTTGTGTTTGTTTTACTTTTTTAATTTTTTTTTTACTTTCTCACATGTATTTCACTTTTCCCCTGAGGTGATTCAGCGTTCTAGAGAGCTGCTATATACTGGTCTCCAAGCCGACTGTCAGTCACCATGCCCGCAATGCATTGTGGGCATGGTGACGTCACCAGACTTTACTAAAGCATCCAGGCTGTCAGGTGAGAGGATCAGTAGCGGCGCAGAGCGCTGATACTGTGCTGACTGCAGGCAGGAGGAGTGAGCTACGTCGCGACAGCGAAGGATTAATCACCCGTGGTCAGAGCTCACTCCAGCTGCGGGTAATGCGGCATGAGGCCAGCGGTAATTTACCGCTGGTCCCATGTCGCGATTGTGCGGGGCTCGCTTGTAAGACCACACGATCGCCAGGAACGCACTTCCCGCCAGGATGTATAGGTACGCCCTATATCAGGACGGGGTTAAACTTCAGTTCTTCGATAGATTCTCTTAGAAGGATGGACCCCAAAAAAAAACATAAGCTGATCCCACCAATCAGAAATTAGTTGCTTTCGTTGGGGTATACTGTAGACAGTTACGCTTACCTAAGGCCATGTCTACACGGTACTGGTTTTTGGTCTGATTTTTAAGCGGATTCAGTACTTAGAATCCACAAAAATCCCACTGTATACCAGTACCAGCTTGGATTTTCTATTGTTATTTTTCAAAACCGCTGGCTTTCAGAACATGTTCTATAATTCACCATATTATGGTGGATTCTAGTACGGTTCAATGTACTGAGCTGTCTGCAATCCAAAAACAGACCAAGGTTTTGCCATAAATCCACGTCAAAAACTGGGGCATGGCGATTCTAAAATACCGTCGGATTTCCTTGAATTTGAAAAAAAATAAAAACCGCCGGATTTCTGACGGCATTTTACAATTGCCATGTAGACCTAGTTTAATAGTACAATATAGAAAGGTAATTTATTCATGAGACAATCCTTTTAAAAGGAATCTTCCAGCAGTTTTATGTTTCCTCAACAAGTGACTGTGTTAGAGAAAACCCACCTTGAAGCAGAATTGGGGAGAATCGTAAAGGCACAACTAGAGGAATCTAATTTCTAAATAATCTCCCCATCCCGCTTTAATTAACCGATATTTTTCCTCCCTGTTCATGTCTATGAAGAAACCTGGAAGTTAAACTGAGCTTTTTGGTAAGAAGATGCGTATTGGACTCGTCTGCTGTGGCATGTGAGCTTCTCTCTGTGCCCGGCTCAGCTTCAGAGTAAAGCTCATGTTACTGTATTAATCAAAGAAGGATGAAAAAGATGACAGATTCCCTTTAAATGTAGTAAGGAAAATATCACTGGCTATGGGGGTGCTCTGGCGGTCTGCATCAACAATAAAATTGCTGCGTTTATATAATAGAGCTGTATAAATGTGTAGATATATATATTATTTTATACATGACACTGTCAATGATGTAAGATTTCTAACCTAGATCCATGTATGCATTCTTGTGACCTATGCTTAATTCTGCTTTATACTTGTGTACACAGTGGGGCACCTTTATGATGCAAATTGTGCCAGAATTCTGATACCTGTATTATATTATATTATACCTTATATTATACCTGTATTAAGATACAGGTATACATGCTTTACATTCCATTTATTAGACAAATTGTTGACATTTCTGCATCTCAAAGGGGGCACAGTCTCAGTGGGTGAAAAAGGGGCTTGGCTTAGTGTGTGACAACAGACTTCAAAATTTTGATGCAATTTGTGGCATATAGTAAGCCAACTAATAGAAGGTATAAACTTAGATTAGACTGTCTAAACAAAAATAGATTTATTAACTGTACTCTTTACTTTTTAAAGCGTCCAGTTACGTTTTATACTGTCTATATATTAGACAGTATTTATAAATCCGCCCCAGTGTGTTCATAAAATAGACCACAAGGCAGCAGACTTGGCCTATGTTAACAACAACTCTGTAGAGACAATGGGGCACGTTTATCAATAGTGTCTAACTTAACAGTTTTACAGTGCGCCACACTTATCACAATGTTGATAAATCTGGTCGGTTAACTTCTAGTCAAGGGGCAAATTTTTACGGGAAAAACGCAAAAAAAATTCTGGTGCATTTTTTTGTCGCATTTTAACCACCCCTTTTTTCTCGAAACCCACACCCATTTTGCAGAGGCCACGCACCTTTGTCAGATGAGTTGCTGAAGCCTCTGAAACTGTCTAAAACACATAGTAAATGTTTCGAAAAGCTTGTAAGATGTTATTTTTGGCGCAAATTGAATTTTGGCACAACTGCCTTGATAAATGTGCCCCATTGTGCCTTATTGCATCATAAAACCTGTTGAATGGTTTTGTGTAGTGTTGTCAAATTATAAACGACAGTGAAAGCTGTTTGAAAAAATAAGATGGAGACACACACAAATTCAACAAGATATCACCGACCTTTTCAACTTTGAAACCCTGGAATCTGGTCCTAGTTTTGATGTCCGTTTACATTCTGTCGTTCTTTCTATGCTGTAAACTTTGTTTTTACTGAGTGACAAGGAGACTTTTATCTTTTTCTCATTTTCCTTTAGAAATAAAGAATCATGTTGTACATAAGCTTTCGCAGAAACAGTGTGTGCTAGCGATTGTCATTCATGCAGCTTTACAGCATCTGTTCAATACATAGCCTGAGTATCGCTGCCAAAATCAAACACTATTGGATTTTATATTACACAAATTAAATTTTATTTATAAAGAGGTCATAGCGCATTGAGATGAATCAATACATAGCCTATCTGAAACCACAAGTGTATTGCTTGATTAACTTATACTGCAAATACTATGTGCACATGCAAGCATTAATATTTGCTTTCTCTCTCCTTTTCTGTCTTGTATTTTCAGCTGCATGTCCAGTGTTGTGCAGTGGCAATGGACAGTACTCCAAGGGCACTTGCATCTGCTACAGCGGCTGGAAAGGGGCCGAATGTGATGTGCCCAGTAGTCAGTGCATAGACCCTACCTGCAGCACCCATGGCTCTTGTATTGAAGGAAACTGTAAAGCCTGCGGATTCAAAGGGACAACTGTAAGAAGGTTTTTCCCCTTTTATTAGGCATATATTCTCAAAATGCTAAGAGATAGGTGAACACTGCTTGGTCGTTTTTGTGCGTCGCCTGCAATTAGTCTATTATATAGATTTTTTTTTACCGTTATACCGTGTACGGAATGGACAAATTTAAGCTTTTTGTTTTTTGGGGAGACAAGGAAATGGCTAAATAAACCCTTTTGTTTACAAGCAATTAAATTTCATTATTACAAGAGAGAAAGGGGGTACAAACATTCAGAATCAGTCTATAAATGCAAGGAATGGGGTGCCAAAGATATCAAAAATTATAATAAGGGATAATATCCTTATGAAGGTCCGTATTAAGTGAAAGTGGGTCCAGGGGCCCCAATTTTTCCAGCCACAAATTGCTTTAAAGGTGCCAAACCCTTTTAATACACCCCTTTATCTGGTGTTAATATGACTTCAAATGAAAGGCTAAGTCAATGTTTCACAAATACTTGTGACAACATTTCTGTTTGACTTTTTTTCACTCCTACAATTTTAACAGTTGATCGTTTTTTTGCCCCCAAAAAAATAATGAAAAACCCTTCACATGTGCCCTTATCAAAGTACAGAATGGAACCGAGAACTGAGTCAGCTTTATTTTTTATTTAAATTTAAGCTTTTTAGGGGTTGGGGGTATTATCAACTTGTCTCCCAAAACAAACACCTAAATGAAAGTGGCAGAAAATCAATTGATCCATAATTTTGCCGGGATAAAAACACTGTTGCTCTATTAACAAATTTGCAATGGAAAATGAAATGGAACATTTGTCAGATTTTGCACTGTGTTGCGGCAGGGGGAAACCCAACGAAATTACAAATTTGGTTTTAAAAAAGTACTGTTGTTTTCCAGTTTGGGTCAGTCATTTTTCATGAAAATTTAACTTTATAAATCAAAACAATGGGTTTGTGGGTTGAAAGGTTTGTAGCTACCTTTTTTGGCACGTTGCTTTTTTGGGGGCCACTGGTAAAAAAAGCCAGGCCCGAAACCCTTTAAAATGCTGTAACAGCTGCAATTATCCGTTGCTAAAGCTATGCCTTCTTTCAGTATAACGATTTTTTAAATTAATTCTTTCACGGTACCATTTAAACGTATTAATTTTATAACTACGTTCTGGTGACAGTTACATAAAATTTGAAGAGCCTCATGTGACCAGTCTGTTCTACCATGATTTTTTTAATAGTTAAAGGTATAAAATTTACATTCTGTTATATAAAAAACAAACTGTGCTTGTGAAAAGTGCTGGCAAGCATGTCAGTGACCAGTATTAAAGACCTGTGACCGTTCCTGGTGTGTCTGTTTTAGTAAATACTTGTGATCCCTGTGAAATAACGATTCTGGAGCGTTTTCTCTTATACTCTATGTTGTGCTGTTCCTCTGTTATTCCTTCTAGAAATGTATAACTGAATTATTCAGCTGGGTGATACCAATTGGGCATGTGTCCCTGAACAATCTGACAGGGTCAGTGTGAGCAGGGACTCAGAAGTGGTAACGCCCAGCTGACTGATTCAGTTACATGTGTACAGGAGGAAAAACAGAGGAACTGCACAACACCTGGGTATAATAGTGTTGGCTTGGGGTGTCTGGAGCCCACCCGTGGAGTTGATTCTTTGGGTTCACCCTACAGCTACTGTACATGACCTTTGCACTCTGTGTCTTGCTTTCTGCGTCTTTCTCTGCCTTTTTCCTTGAAAAGAAACTCTAGGCCCAGCATACTCCAGGAGCTACCGACGTTTCCTCTGCTTCCCTATCGGCCAGTCCAGGCCTTTTTATTCGAGAAGATGCTTCAGAATTGTCATTCTACAGTGATCACAAGTATTTTCTAAAGCAGACACATCAGGATTGGCCACAGGATGGAATTATGACACTTCATATATCAAAAAAGAAGCAGCATTCATAAGGTTATGAAAAATTTTAGAAAAACACTTCATACATGCTTGATAAAGTGATTTTTATTTGTTCATAGTTCTATGGATGCTGGTTCTTTTTTGATACTTTAAGTGTCGTTTTTTACCCCGTGGGCATGTTTTTCCTTGTGAAGGTTTTGTGCTGTTGGTGTCTTCCTTTATAGACAGGATGTAATTATATCTTAAAGAACAATCCATGAAAATGCCATTTCTGTCATTACACAATGCCAAAATAAGCACATTCAGACACTAGGGGAAATTGATGTAGCGTCCACATGATGAAAATACTTAAGCAATACAAAGCAAATCATATAATTCTAGAACCATAAATATCTTTCCATTTCAAATCTACATAAAAAGTTGAGTGACTTTTTAAATACTTTACACTTCTGTCCCAGTTTTGTGGTGTTTGCTATATTTGTACTTGGTTTTCTATTTAACTGCTTTCAAAATTCTGCTGGTTGCCCACAGAAACAGACAGCATTTTAGCAAAACTTCATTGTCAGACAGACTTTTGAAGCTATCTTTAGACATGAATGGAAAAGAAAATATAATGTAACTGAGATTCTGCATAGCTGAGCAAAGTATTTGTATATTTATGTTAAGATAATTGCGGCTGTAGATCTATTATGGTTGATTTGCTTTTTTGCATTTTGAATGTAATTCATTCTCTGTCTGCCATTTTAGTGGATTGTATTGACCCTACATGCCCAACCATGGAGTGTGTGTGAACAAAGAATGTCTCTGCAGTCCTGGCTGGGGTGGCCAGAACTGTGAATTGCCAAGGACTCAATGTCCAGATCAGTGCAGTGGACATGGGACCTACCTCACTGACACAGGTCTGTGCAGCTGTGATCCTAACTGGATGGGTCCTGATTGCTCTGTTGGTAAGACAAATATTTCACACTTTTTTTTATTTTTGTGGATTTATGCATTATTTATGTGTAGTTCATAATTGCAAATCTTTAAAAATAAATGTGCCATTTTGCTACATTGAATCACTATTTAGACACATTTGGATTGACTAAAAGGGGTTTTCTGAAATCAAATAAATAAAAAAGACAGTGGTCTGGACTTATTAGAAATAAGAAAAAGGTGATGTCACATCTATAGTTCATGCAACATTGCTGTTAGTTACAGGTCTCTGTGGTCATGTGTTGTAGTTGCAGCATCATCTGAACCATGGACATGATATCATCAATGAGGGACTACTGGAGAACTGATGGCAGGGTCTCCAGGTGTATGTACAGGTTTGTTTGTTTTTTTACATAAATGAACAGTCCCAACAACTGGCTGTTGTTTAAAAAAAAAAAAATCAAACAACCCTTCAGCTAATTATTTCTGCTGTTTTTTTATACCATGTCTTTTTATCCATCCATCTATCCTTCTGTCTCTGTATCCCAGTGGTTTATCTGTATAAATTAAAGGGGTTTTGCCATTAAGTAAAATTGATGTGTGAAGCTTGCAAATTAAATAATAAAGATTTTCACCATTCATCATTATTAAAAATTCTGCACCGTTTTTGTTTTAGCTGCTCCTTTAGTGATCCATTGTTTACAGCTCGTCTCCAGGGGATACGACAAGGGCTGAGAGCTCCTCAGTCCTGGCCAGACATGCTTAGATATCACCTCTCCTCTCAGGCAGCTACTGAGTGTTCAAACAGTGCAAATAAATAAAAAGAAACCTAAATGAGGTTTTTGCATTGATAAAGAGAAAAAAAATCCACAGGTTTGGTTCCTGCAGGGATTCGGACCTAGGACCCTTGTGTTGTGGAGCAAAAACTTTACCTCTGAGCTACATTGTAGCTACTCTGCTCTATACATAAACAAACTTTTCTTTGACTAGAGTGAGGAGAGGCATGGTGATGTCATCCTGCTGGGTCACATGATATGCAAGTTACACAAATCACACAGAGCTGGATGCAGGAGGTATGAAATGAGATCATGGCAAAACCCCTTTAAGGTACCACAGCAGTGTACCATAGAGGGGCAACACTTCAAATGAACATAAGTTTAGATATAAGTGAGTCGGTCAAACCATTAGACTAATTGACAGAATGCCTGAAATATTAAAGTGATTTTGAACATTAAAGTGATTTTCTCACTACAGAGATTAGCTTTCAACATTAAAGAGGTTGTCTCACTACAAGGATTGCTTTTTATGTTGAAGATCTTGCAAAAACAAGTCACTTTACAATTTGTGTCCACTAACAGTGTCCTACCTATTCTGAAATATCCCATCTTGTATGGGCTGCATCATTTCTTCAGGTCGCTATAGATAAAGACCTGTTTGATCTATCCTGATAGGCTGCCAGCACTGGTTGTCATAGCTACAGACCTAGCTTCCACTACTGCTTAGTAGAAGCCAGTAAAGCGAAACCAAGAAAACAGGACTGAGGTAAGGTGAATGAATGTAGTGAGACAACCCCTTTAAGGGACAATTAAAGGAAGGCATTTTCTAAATACATCCAGTCCAGCGGTCCCCAATCTTTTTTCCACCAGGGACCGGTTTTATGCAAGACAATTTTTCCGTGGCCCCAGTGGGGGCGGGGTTATGGATGGGGTTGGATGTTTAGAATCACACACGCACAAAAAAAAACACAATAAAGTGTATATTGTGTCATTTAGGGGTATAGTATGGGGTAACCAGTATTTTATAACTACAGACTTATTTTAAGCTCTGTGGGGGAATATTATATTAATAATGCTGACCCACAGAGCTTAAAATAAGTCTGCAGTAATATTGATCAGCATTATACATGTATATAAATATGTAATCAGCTCTGTCATTATAGAGATATAGGCCCCCCTGTAGTCATTCTAGAGATATTTGCCCCTGTAGTCATTGTGTATGTATGTGTGTGTTTATATATATATATATTATTTTTATATATTTTATATATATATTATATATATATTATATATATTTATATTCTATATATATATAATTATATATATATATATGCCCCTGTAGTCATTGAAGATATATATAGGCCCCCTGTAGTCATTGCAGAAATAGATATATAGCCCCCTGTAGTCATTAGAAATGGATATGGTCCCCTGTAGTCATTAGAAATAGATATAGGCCTCTCTGTAATAATTAGTAATAGATATGGCCCCCTGTAATAATTAGTAATAGATATGGCCCCCTGTAATAATTAGTAATAGATATGGCCCCCTGTAATTATTAGTAATAGATATGGTCCCCCTGTAATAATTAGGTAATGGACCGTCCCTGCATTCTCTATAGCGAAGCAGCTGCACGTTGTGTGCAGCTGCTAACTGCACAGCCGGCTTAGAATGGCCGCGCAGAGTAGATGCCGACCGCCCGGACTAAGGTCACCGCGGCCTGGGGTTGGGGTCCCCTACATTACTCAATAGACTTTACTTTAGCCATGAGATGAGACATTGATATGTGTATACAAGTTTCTATGGTTCCCTGACCACAACTCTGTTCTCCGATTAGACCAGAGAGCTTAAAGGGGATTTTTGGCTACAAACATCATGGGTCACATGTATGAAAACTGTCTAGGTCTAAAACTCACTTTGTTGCCCATATCAACCAATCAGAGCGCCCCTTTCATTTCATATAGTGCTCTGGAAAAATGAAAGGGGTGCTCTGATTGGTTGCTATGGGCAACAAAGTGAATTTCAGACCTAGGCAGTTTTCATACATGTGGCTTCATATCTGTTATTATGGAGACAGTAAAAATAAGCACTTTTGCAATTAGTTTGCATTAAATAATTTAGTATAGTAGATGATCTTTGAGCTGAATGAGCAGCCTGAGGTCGGGCCATGCCCCTTTGCTGTGATTGGCTGACTGATATTTAGTTCAGCCTGTTGGGGCAAGCTCCCTGGATGGGACATGCCCCTTGTGCTTTAATTGGCTGCCTGCACTCTGTGCTTACTCCCCTCTGAACTGTGGAAAATGAAAGTGAAACTAGCTGCCTCAGCTTTGTGTGCTGGCTGTGTCTGTACAATAAAGGCTGTCTGAGCTCCTCTCTATGCTCATCTCCCAGCTCTATGTGAAGGATCTGGGAATTTGCTGAGTAGCTGCTAGATTCACTCTCCCTATATAACACAGCGTTATACACTGCACAGCCTTATACACTCTGCATTTCTCACATTTGTTTCATGAGTTCAGGCTGTGTGTATAGCTGCCTACACCAATGTAGGTGTTCTGGTTACCAGGAGCTTGTGGAGCCTGGGAGGGAGGTGGCAGCTCTGCAGACATGAGAACTGACCATTGCAGGAGGTCTGCAGAGCTGTGACATCCTCTCCCATTCACTGCTCACACAGAATGATGATGTCAGCAGTCTTCAGTGAGAGAAGACCCGCCTACTGGGAGAAGAAACACGACCCTGGATTTAAAGCTGTAAGAAACAGAAACAGCTCAAGTCAGCAAAAGCATGTGATGAAAAAAAACCTCTTTAAAGCAGGGAAAGAGATCACCCCATAGATGGACTGTGCTGTGGAGCAAACTAAGTATCTCTAACGAAATTACAGGTTAGCCATTGTTTTCAGTCCTCACAGCACACATACCTTGGGTTTACTAAAGAGATTACATCTCCTGCACTTGTCAGTGTAGTGGCTCAGCTACTTACAGAGACAGTAGATATGCTAATCACTGCTATAGATCCATCCACAGCCTGAGGAAACTGAGTAAGTGTGTGTGACTCGGTGAAACAGCCCAGTGAAAAACCCCTTTAAATTAATCTTTGGTCTCCAACTCCACAAAACACCCAATATTTTGTATTTAAATTTTAAGTTATTTGTCATTTTACATTCTAAATAATTTTTATCAGAAAAAAAAGATTAAAAAAAATAGTAACATTTTATGACACATTTAACCTTTTAAGTGATTACACCTGCACATCAGACTTCCTGTCTGAAACAATGAAATGTACAGCAGTCACCAGAAAAAAAACAAATCTTTCTTTTTTTTTTTTTTTTTTTTTTCTTTCTACTAGTAATGTTCTGTAAGGAAGATCATCTCATAGAAAACAAAAAAAATAAACATTTAAAATAAGAAGAAGCGGTGACAACTAAAGAGTAACAAAAAAGTAATCATAGGAAAGGGCAGAGGTAAAAAAGGGAGAAGGGATTGATCACTCAAGAAGACAATTATGTGTGACCTAGCTGCCTAGTGATGCCATATGTCCTGGACATAGCATCCAAAATTTGTCAAAAGGATGGCAGGAGCAAAGATGGATGTGCCCTGAACAAATACAAGTCTTAACAGAATAATGCTTATGATTCAGATGTTGCAGTTATGGAGTACACGGTATTCATGGACTGTGTACAAATTTGTGCACCATTCGACTTTACTGAGAAATCCAAAACTGTAATTGATGAAAACTAGCTTTGCTGTAAATAGCAACCATCAGTGACACTTCTATTTTTTCTTAAGATGTTAAAAAGGACCATTGAGGTCCAATGAAAAATCTAGCCAGCAGCATCGTGTCAACTGCTGCTCTACTGATGTTTTTTCTTTTTTCCCCTATGATCCCTAGTCAATTTGCTATTAGTGCCATTAGTTCCAGTGCTCAATATTCTACAGAGCCCATTGACTGTCATGTACTGCCATTGAACTCGTAGCAAGGACAGTGCTCATGTGTACGCCCCATTGAGAACTGATCAGTAGCTGTGAAAGTCTTAGGAAAAACCCTATGGACTGTGTCAGAGAGGGCATTTACCTCTTCGTTATTGGGTACCAGAACTACCAATAACTAATGAACTGAGGAAGAGGGGCTTAGAAAGAAAAAAAAACAGAAAATGAGGTTGTCTGTGGATGCTGACATCTGGATATTTTCTAGGACAGTTTTTCTCTTAGACAGTTTTTTTTAAGGTGTAAATTACACTAAATGTATTAATTAGAACATTTGGCATAGATTTGGCAAGACCCTTTTAAATTTATTATTTCATGTGACACCTGCCGTCAATAAACCTGTGCTTGTAGACAATAGTTTTGACGTGTGAGTAAAAAGTGTCTAAAATGCATAATAAGTTGCACACACATAAACATACCTCACTTTTATTAGTACAACATGGGATGGAATTGTGGTGCATCTCAATTAACAAATTTCCTTCCTTGTGTTCTTGTTACTGTATATCATGGATACTGGAGAGTTTTGCGTAGCAAAATGAAACCTTTTCTGCTGCATGAAAGCAGCAGCACTGTAGGAATCCAGAAATATCCATCCAGAATTTTAGTTGCACACATTTCATTATTCATGGCTGGAAGTTTGCTACATTAATATATATGTATGGTGTGGTATCCCAGTACCCTTTTTACTGCTTCTAAGTGAAACGGTTGTTGTGTGGATGAAGATCTGGTACATTGTGTCACCATTCTTGTGAGTTAGAAAATGTATAATGCATTAATAGTTATGTACTTACAATACTTTGGTTATGTGTTTACACTGAGGATTAATTAATGTGCTTTGTGCTTTGCTACCACCTAGTGGCCAAAGTATGAGTATGAGTTAGGTGTTCACAATCAATCAATATCAGTTGCTACTGGAAAGTACCAAAACAATGTGAAGGTAGACAGTCTCAAAGCTCCACTCCCTCACACCAATACACTGGAACCAACTGGATTTGGTCTAATTTTGGTCTAGCCAGTGGAGAGGACAATCAGTTTTACAGAGGCGCCTTTTAAATCGCGTATGGTGGAACTACATGACATTGCGCATGGTATTATGGCTCTCTGTATCCTTCCAGTCCACACTGAGGTGACAATTACATTGCTATGTCAAAGGAGAAGTGAACATATTCTACAATCGAGAGATAAAGGTGCACAAGGGCTCTCTTGTCATACTGACTTCTTTGTGCCTCTGGTGAGAACCAGTGCAATGTGCCTTCCACATCATGAATGTTGTCGGCTCTACCCCTTGTGACAGGGAATGGTAGTGCAAAGTTACTGGGAGTACTTAAGTTTGCTTTACTTTTTGTACGGGGAGTCGACCCGTGAAGATCCCTTCTTCGGTGAAGTATTGTTTGGGAGTATTCCGATAAAAAGATCTCTTATACAGTATAACGAGTCATCTGTACCAAATTGTCATCAGAGACTGTTACCCTGTTTATTACACCCAAGGTGAACATCTCCTCTCATATGCAAGCATAGAAAACTTACTCTACTGTGCCTTTAAGAGAAACTGCAACCTGCATTAATGTTTCATAAACTACATGCAGTAAAGAAGTGCAACATGTAATGTTCATGAGTGTTGGGCTGTTTTCAATTGTACCAGACATCACTACTACAGGAGTGCCCCAGGGGTCCTCGACTATCTCAAATTTTGCAAACCCCTCCATTGACAATTGTTGTGGATGCAAGGGAAGTGTTGAGGTCCAGCGCCCACTCCAGCCACTGTGGTGACATTAACTGTGGTATGTGGAACTACAAGTCCCAGCTGGCACCACCATAACATCTGTTGCCTTTCCCGTGACTCACGACACATGACACAATCTTAGATTAAAGTTATTTACATTTATCTTGTACTTAACCAGTAATATGAACATAATTCTGGGGCTAAAAGAGAGCATATCAAATATGTAGTATAATGGTCTGTGAATGATGTAAGACAAAGCTCAATCATCCTTTTACAGCAGAGGAGAGGTGAACCAGTGAACGAGAAAACAGGCAACGAGCACTTAATTGTGTTTAACCACTGTAATCAGTGACCAGTCAGGTTGTTTTTTGTTGTTTATTTGGACTTGCAATCATTTTCTAGACTCGTTTTCCGCAGAAATGCAGAGAGATAAAAAGCAGCTTGAAACTAACATTTGGATTCCAATCCGAATAACCAAGCATAAAATGTGTCAAAAGAGGCTGCTTGCTCTATAGATTTGATTGACAGCATAAACACGTATAATCATATTTAAACAGAATAGTTAAAGGAAAATAAAAACTAAATGACAAGATAGATATACAATAGAAATGGTCTGTCTGTCCATGGAATTTATGCCCTAGGTCTGTATGAAGGGCTTTGATATTTTTGCATGGTCACCGTGTTATTCATGTTATTTCACAGCTTGAATAGACACATTTGTGTGTTATACAGTTGGGACATGATTGTCTTCTTTTGAATTCATTACATGTACTGATGATGGCATTGTGCCCACTTACAGCTGGCTGCGATGTTTGTATGTTCTTAAGCATTTCTATATTCTAGCTGTTTAGCAGTAATTTTATGTTTTTATTTTTTATTCCTGTTTCTTACAGAGGTATGCTCTGTGGACTGCGGCACTCATGGTGTATGTGTTGGTGGAGCATGTCGTTGTGAAGAAGGGTGGACTGGAGTGGCATGTGACCAACGTGTTTGCCACCCTCGCTGCACTGAACATGGAACATGCAAAGATGGAAAATGTGAATGCAGAGAGGGCTGGAATGGGGAGCACTGCACCATTGGTAGGCAAACGACGGGCATCGAAAGAGGCACATATTGCTTTATTCTCATACAACATATCGCCGTTGTGTTTTGTTCCATCAAGGGAGCCCTTACTTTTCAACTGCAAAATACAAATTAAGAGCAAGTAAATACATGTTATTGTAATTCGGAGACGTGTCATTTTATTACTAAAAGGCATTCATTTGGTGTTATAATCATCCTGCCAAATGTAGCATTATCTATTTCTATCTACGAAATGGACCCAAATACAAAGACTCTTTTATAATATGCAGTTATTATCTATTGTAGGTCAATAGGATTTGTATTAAAGCAGTTGTGGCAAACCTTAATGGGGCATTGCTTTTGACAATGATCATATCTTGTAACCGAGAACTTTGGCCAAAGACTGTTTAGCATGTAAGTTAAAATGCAAAAAAACTGTTTTGACCACTGTTCATATGCAAAATGCCAATGTAACACAATTTAGTTTAGCAGTAATAGCAACATGTAATGAAATCAAAACAGACCTCTGACATTTCAGTATAAACAATGTTCACGTCCTAAATAAAGGAGCTAGTTTTGTCATTGTTTCATTTTAGTACCGAAGTTTATCCCCATTCATAGAAATTGTTCGAGGGCTATATCTGGTATTGTAGCTCTACCCAGGAGTGACACCTTTTTTTTTTCTTTTTCTTCCCTGTTATCTCGTGCTACTTCTTTAATGCTGTGTTCTTCTGATAGACAGTAAAGGGGAAAAAAGTGAGATTTTGTAAAATCAATCCCTATGAGCCTTTATATGTTCATAAATATAACAGATGTTTGTCCAACTGAAAAGTTCCCTGTACTATGAATTAATGGATTTTATTTACCTAGGACAGTTATTATATTGTTATTATTCTTTAATTTATCCATTTGCACACATTACCAAATAGACCAGCAATAGGACCAGGGTGGATTTACTTGGAAAGAGAAGGTTGAATTTTTGATCTGTATTAGTTGTAAGCTTAAAGTGGTTGGCCACTTTCTATTGTTTTTAATTATGCATATAATAGCAAGTGAGAGAGTTTTCTCATACATGTGTATTCAAAATTCTGCTCCTAGGGCTCTCTTACACCAATGCAGTAGGGGCCTATTTATAAAACAAAAAATGTAAAGAGCCGTTCACACGGCTTATTTCAGGGACGGATTGCAGCCGTATTGCACACCGTACTGCGCTGCAATATGGCTGCAATCCGTCCCAGCCATTACGGTAATCCACAGTTCTCATAGAGAACTATGGATTACCGTCTCTCCTCCACGCTCGGCGAATCCGCCGCTCGGGGAGAAATTGACATGTTCATTATCCCGGCGGAATACGTGCCGTGGATAATGAAAGTCTATGGGGCCGGCAGGCAGCGCCCCCGCCCCTTATTCAAGCCGTATTGCGGGCGGGATCTGTCCCGCAATTACGGCTTGAATAAGCCGTGTGAACTGGGCCTTATGGGGTAACTGAATAGGAATAATGATGGAATAATTATTATTAATTTGGCTATTCCAGCAACTTCTTCAGTGTGTGGACTAACTCATATTGCTGCTGTCTCTAGGTTGTTGTTTATAAAGTTAACTATAAAATGAAGCCGAAAAGAAGAATGTGAGAGCGGCTTCTTCGCAAACACTGACAGACATAATAAAAGACCACTGTAGGTTCTGCTCCTCAATCTTCTGTTTCCTGGCTACTAGGAGCCATGTGGCATGTGGAAGGTCACATGACTGTTTAGTCCATACAGTTAGTACATTGGAGCAGTAACTATTGACAGGAATGTGAACACTTTTTTTAAAATATTTTTTAGATAAAGGTATACTGCATGGGTAGAAAAAAGGTACAGGAGCAGAATTCACAATGAATGTATATCAGGATACTGTATAATTTCCTATTGTGTGTTTAATAATCAAAACCAATAAAAGTGGAAAACCCCTCTAAAACCATATTGACCAGTTGACTATACTTAGTCAACTGGTCAATATGGTCAATAAATATTGTACTATTTGGTAGGCCATGATTTTCATGCTGGGAAAGTGCAAATATGTTTGAGCCCCCCAAAGTTTAGATTACTTTATCATGGAGAGATTGTTCAGATGTAAAGTATGTACAGTAAAGAATCTGCATGTTAAATCATGACAAACATAGCAATGATGGATACATACTGCAATGTTTGTCTGAACACGATTAGGGTTTTTTCATTTGTCAGGTTCATAGTATGATGAGAGCAATATAGTTGTACGATGTTTGTGATAATCTTGTAAATTTTGTGAGATAAATATAGTGGTATCATTTGGTTGTATTTGAAGAGTGGTATATAAATAGCCCTACCAGTTTCCACCAAGCATTGTTCCAGATGCATAAAAACATTCCTGTGGCCTGGAAATACTATATAGTGAGATTGTATCATCTGATGTTAGCTGCTGCAGAGTGGCCTACGGATGAGCACAACTTGCTAAGGATGTGTTTGTATGTATTCAGTATCAAGGACCTCTTTGTTGTATGATTAATTAGTAGGCTATGTGCTTACAGTGCCAGGAAAATAAATTATAGAAACCAGTAGCAAACACAAGTAGGTTTCTTCTTTACAGAGTCATTTAAATTTCCTCTTTCTGTCCCTATGCATTGCAGGAAAATATAGATTTTGTTTGCTTGAACAACCAAATGTGACTAAAAAGGTCAAATACTGTCCCCCAGTGCATTAGAACCAGATTGTTTCTTCTGGCAGATAAGGTTTTTCAGATTATTATAGTCTCTCTCAACAGAATAGCTCACTCCAGCAACAGCAGGGTTACAAGCTTAATTTAAAAAATCTTGATACTTTGACTAAGAATATAATCAGTTTCAGGACATATCCTAAGGTATCTTTTCATAATTCAAATTTTATCAACAATCTTAATTGAAGCCATATATACACGAAGACATGATTAATAACTTTGCCCTACAAGTAACTTTCTGTGCTCATTTACATTCACACAACCAGAATCCTTTGCACTTGCTTAACTCTGTATGAGTCAGTTCTAGAACAGAATGTACCGTCCGTGTGAGTAACCCCCAGAGAGCAATATTCCTCCTTTCTTCAAAGGTAAAATTAAAGACCTTCATTAAAGTAGCAAATGGTTATTTGGAAGTTTTTTTTCTTTTTGAAAATCATTTGTCAGGAACACCTACTATATATAATGGATGTCAGAAATATCCACCGAAGGTCATACGATAACTGCACAAGGTGTGGTGACTGCAGTCATACCTAAGTCCTAGGGACCCCAGTGGTACCTCTGTAGTGTTCTGCAGTACGTGAAATAGAACCTAAAAGTTCTATTAGCTCCATTAGGGGAGCTCCATTACAGATTTTGTATCATTGTATAGTTCAGGGCCTTACAGATGCGGGATACTGAATATGTTACAGTTTCTTTAATTTTTAAAAATACTATTTTCACAAATAGGTGGAAAAGGGTTGGAAATTTTTATTATTTATTTATTTACTTCTAATTTTCTATGTATATACCGGTATGTATATTTAAAAAGGATCAGAGACCTGAATAGGATACCCACTTTTAACCTTTGAAAATATCATCAATGAGAAATAACCTGGTTAAAATATACATTTTAATAGTTAATCCTAAAATAAGACAACCTGTCTCTTCTAGTTCCAAATTATATAGATAATAGCAATAAATGACAGCAGATAGGCATCAAACAGTTAGCAAAAGACCATGGAGTTATTTTAAACAACAATACTCCTAAATCCCTTACTGACATTGGACGTGTGAGTACGTCTTGATGCTGGTAAGGGGCCTTGTAGCGGGATTGCAGTGCGATCCTGCTACATTTCCTCCGGGTGTTAGCACGGAAGGGTGCCGGCGCCTTCTTGTACTGTTTGTGGCAAAGATGGCCACGCCACCTAAATCAGTGAGAAACAGTGCCGCGCACCATTCCTCATTGAGATCGGGGTGCCTGCGGTGAAATCGCAGGGCACAGATTGCTTAACATGGCAGCTGGAAGCCTTGTGAAGGCTTCCATTGCCACCATGTTTTCGATTTTGCTACCATCTTTTTTACACCCTAATACATTTTGTTACAATGCATTAGGATGTAAAAATGATCGCTCCCCCTAGTGGTGAAGTACCCTAGGGGGACTCAAAGTAAACAAATTTTTAAAAATGTTTTAAAGTGTAAAAAAATGAAATCACTCCCCTTTTGCCATTCTACAAGTAAAAAAAATAAAATAATAAAAAAGTTACACATATTTGTTTTCGCTGCGTCCGAAAAAGTCTGCTCTATTAAAATATAATATCATTTAACCCATATGCTGAACGCCGTGGAAGAAAAAATTCCAAACGCCAAAATTGTGTTCATACATTTTCCCCATAATGTTTTGATGACGAAGGGAGTATGACCATTGCTAATAAAGCATGAAAAATGTTCTCTGGCCCTGCCTATACAGCAGGGCTACTGCCCCAAAAAGGTCGACCCCACTCTAGATGGCTACCCCTACACTAATATTAACTGATCGATACCCAAATTCCAACGCATTTCCCCATTAACTAGTGGTTCATCAGAGAAAAAAAGAGAGTTAATGGGGTTGTATCATTTGAACTGTTCGTGCTGTTCAGCTAATGCTATGATATTGAGTTTGAAATCCAGGGACGTGTCTCTCCTCTCAGCAGGTGGGTCTCTCCTCCCAGGAAGTGTGTCTCCCTTCACTGAAGAACTGTGACATCATAATTTTGTATGAAGCAGGGGATGCAGAAGGTTGTCTGGATATAACAGCTCTGCAGCCTCCTGCATGCTACTTATGTCTGCAGCCTTCAGGCTCCACCAGCTCCTTGCTGTGGTATATGCAGTTATACACACAGCCTGAACTGATGAGACATGTGAGATATGCATACTGCAGGGCCCCTTCTCCCCCTCTGTTCCAGGCAGGAGAATGTATGCCGGATGCACACTGCCCCTCCCCCTGTCATCAGGAAGGAATGTGTTATATGCAAAGAACAGAGTATGTAACACAGTGTTATATGAGGGGCTCTATGAGTTACACAGTCAGTAATTGCCCAGATCATTCACCATAGAGCTTGGAGAGGAGTATTGGGGCTGCAACCCTTGGTTTCACTATCGATTTTAACAGCTCAGAGGGGAGTAAACAGAGTGTGCAGGCATCCAATCACAGTGCAGGGGGCGTGGCCGGGGCGTTTCCTGTCTGGGGGCGTATCCCAACAGGCTGAATGAAATGTCAGCCAGCCAATCACAGTTCAGGGGGTGTTTCTAGGGGGGGTGGGAAATGTCCAGGGGGCGTGGCCGACCAGCAACAGCAGAAATAGCATACAGATTTACAGAAAAGCTTATATCTGCTAAACCAAGTGACTGAGGTAATGCAACCCAATTACAAAAGTGCTTATTTTTACTGTCCCCATAATCTGAGACATGATCTTTGTAGCGATACAACCCCTTTAAATGCTGTATATATACATCACAGAAGCAAATGCGTAAAAAAACTGATCAGCAGCGTGCACCGCATAGCTCTATAATGTCACTGACGGCTGTGTGGTCCAACTTAATGCATCCAGAACCGCCCATTAGGATGTATCCTCATGTAGACCTGTCTCAGCACGTTAATCACTGCCGCATCCCGGAAATATCCAAACCGGAAGTGACGTATAACCTGTTGGCCTGCAAACCAAAAGTGTTGTTCAACCAGTTGGAGCACAAACCGGAAGTGACATTAAATCAATTGGAATTCATATATGCATTCCAATGGTACAGTCACTACACATACCCAGGAACCAAGAATCAAAACAGAGTACAATATAGCATAGTCAACAGATAAATATGGGACAACAAACTCTAAACTATACATAACATTTTATAAGTACACACCCATGAACAATTTTGTACGGACAAAAGATATATAAAAATAAGTGTCAAAACAAATAATTATAACGGTCATATTCAACAAAATATCTCTGGTAGGATTTGTAGACTTATTAAAGACCCGATAAGGACAGCATGGTATCTATGTCAGATAAAGCACGAAAAAGTCAGCCTCTCGTTCAGGCCATCTGGATAAACTGATCTTAGATGATAGATCCATTGGACCTCCTTTTGTATATAAGGCGCTTGTCAAATTCTCCTCGACGAGTAGATGGACGCACAATCTCAATGATAGTAAAAGACAAATCTTTAGTATCTCCCTCATGCCTTTCCCACATATGACTGGCCAAAGATTTATCTCTCTGGTGGTTAATGTCTCCCACATGCTCCAAAATTCGTCTCCTGAATTCACACTTGGTCTTCCCAAAGTAATCTAAAGGAAAGAAGCACTCGGAGAGATACACTACCACTCTACTTTTGCAATTTGCAAAGTCTCAAATCTTAAAATATGTACCCGCTGATGCACTCTTGAAATCTTTTGTTTTGCTAATCAGTGGACATGCTTTACACATGCCACAACCAAACATGCCTTTTGGTTGTCTGTCTAACCCTGTCTCATTCCTTTGTGGAGGTGTGTGACTATGTATAAAACGGCCACCTATAGAACGGCCATGTTAAATGTAATAAAAAATCAGGCACAAATTTAGATATTTCAGGATCTGTTTTTAAAATATCCCAATGTCTTTTTACTATCTTCCTAAAATTTTCTGACGTTATCAAATGTAGCCACTAATCAAATAATCTCATCAACATTGTCATTCTCTTTATTAGGAGTAAGCAATTCTGTCCTCTCTCTTGAGAGCATATTGATAACTGTTCTGCAATATATCATTGGTATACCCCTTGGCTCTGAACCTCTTCCCCAATGACCGTGACTCCAAATTATACTCCTCAGTTGTTGAACAGTTCCTTCGTGCCCGAATGAACTGTCCCTTAGTGATTCCTTTCTTAAGGGGTATTGGGTGAAAACTCTCCCATTGTCATAGGTTTTTAGTTTTAATTATTTGTCTTGACACTTATTTTTATTTATCTTTTGGCCTTACCAGATTGTTCATGGGTGTGTACTTATAAAAGGTTATGTATAGTTTAGAGTTTTTTGTGCTATTTATCTGTTGACTATGCTACACTGCACTCTATTTTGATTCCTATTTCCTGGGTATTTGTAGTGACTGTACCAATGGAGTGCATGTATGCATTCCAATTGATTTAATATCACTTCCGGTTTGCGTTCCAACTGGTTGAACATTACTTCCAGTTTGTGTTCCAACTGGTTGTACGTCACTTCTTGTTTGGCTATTTCTGGGACGCGGCAGTGATTAACATGTGCTGTGTATATATGAGGATACATCCTAATGCGCTGTTCTGGGTGGATTAAGTTTGACCATACAGCCGTCAGTGACATTATAGAGCTATGCAGTGCACGCTGGTCACCAGTTTTTTACACATTAGACTTTTGTTTAGGTAGGGCAGGGAACGTTTTTCATGCTTTAATAGCAATGGTCATACTCTTCCCTTCGTCACGAAAGCTTTATATGTAAGGTTTTTTGCTCTTGGGAGAGAAATATTACTATAGTATTTGGAACTATGGACCGGTCTTTTGGACAGTGACCCCTACAGCCTGGATGGTGCCATGAGTAAAAAACCTGTAACATAGTTTAATGAGTATTGTTGTTTAAATTAACTCCATGGTCTTTTGCTTACTCTTTGATGCCTATATGCTGTCATTTATTTTTGTTAACTATATGATGGAACTAGGAGACCAGATGGGTTGTCTTATTTTAGTATTAAAAATTAAAAGTTAATTTTTAACCAGGTTATTTCTCAGAGATGATATTTATGTATATTTGTTTTTTACACAGTGTTTTAGTCTCAGTTAAAGCCAGTTAAAATGTTCAGAGGTGGTCAGTAAGGGGTTAATGTGTTTATGTTCTGTCATGCTGAGCAGTCAGCCATCAGGTGTGACCACTCACAGAACATATATACACATTGAACAGTAGGAGCTGATTTACTACCAGCAGCAACTTGAAGTTACTTTGCTCAATTACAGATTTAGGGAGCTAAGGACTGCCAGCACCAGGTCAACAGCAGAACAGATCTCCCAGTGGCTGCACATTTCTCTGGAGAAGTCCACGCTATTGAAGATTTGCAGGTTGTGGTTCCAATGGGACATTTTAAGATGCAGAGCGAGGGAGAGAAAGGAATGGGAATATAAGCTAATGCAAAAATGTCAAACTCTGCAATTTGGACTTAAAGGGGTTGTCTCATAACTGGCTTTCAGCCTACCTCAGTAATTTTTTGTCTGATGAATTTTTGAATTCAGAGCGTGCAGCATCTCCTCCCCCTCCTCCCTGCACCTACATCATGATACCAGTGCTCGCTCCTGCAAACACTCAGTCATTCAGCATTGGGAGGGAGAACATCTTTGTGATCCAGGCAAACTATAATAGTTTGGCCAGATCACTGAGCTTCCCCATGCCTCCTGCTTAGAGTGAGTGAAGGAGAAGTTATAAAAGGTTACTGTGCCCGTCCTCTAGCTGCTATACTTCCACAGCAGCATAACTTCCAGCCGAGTACATGCAGGGAGGGGGAGGGCTCCCCGGCTTCTGTGTAGCTGAAAATGGGGGGAGGGGGGGCTGTTACGCTGCCGGGTTAACCCTGTGTGTGCATGCTCACTGCTATGGGGACTGCACTGAGGTGCTGCTGTGGATGCTGCTCTTATTACACTTTACTGTGCTGTGCTTTCTTCAGCTTACATCGTACTGTCCATAAATCAGCTTCATCATTGCTCTCCTGAATCCACAGCAGCACCTCAGTGCAGTCCCCACAGCAGTGAGCAGGCACACACAGGGTTAACCCGGCAGCGTAACAGCCCCCCCCCCCTCCTCTCAGCTACACAGAAGCCAGAGAAGAGCCCTCCCCCTCCCTGCTGTGAATACACAGTGCTGTGCAGGAAGGGCTCTGTGCACGCTCCTGTCTCCGACCTGCATTGAGAAGCTGCTGACGTCACCAGCACCGGCAGCCAGTGAGAGAAAAATCAACAGGTCGGTGGCTATAGTGAGCTGAGGAGCTGATGCACTCCTACTACCAGGGATAACTCAAAATTAATAAAACATTTGTAATGTTTTATTGGACATATATTGGAAAGCAGCTTGTTTTTTAAAGATCTTTAAATTTAAACCTTATCACTCTAGTGAGAAAACCCCTTTAATATTTTTGCCAGTTTCATGTCACTCTATGTATGAACTGTGAGGGTCACAAATCACCACCTGATAGCAAAGAGATAACAGCAACAGCTAATGACCCCTCCACCACGCCCCACAAGTTTCCAGATTGTTTATTTCTTGACCTGTTGTAAGTAACTTCTCTATTCATATTGCATTTTGTTATTTTTAAAGATTTTAACATCCTTTGAAGGTCAATGTCTTTTGTGTATAAAACGTCTGTGAATTTTCAGTTTTTTGTATAACACCATGTCTGAAGAAGAGAGCTAGTAGTCTCGAAAGCTTACCATCAAATATAATCGACCTCTAAAGGTATCGCCTGATTTCTTCACCCTTCTGCTTTCTATGGCTAAAACAGTACAACATTATACTACTAGGACCAGGTCAAGACAACAAGGAGAAGGAGGTGCAAGCCCCCTGTTTCCTGCTGGTGATAGCTACAGAGGACGAGGCATGTGAGAACTGGGCTCCTCCTTTCCTTCTCTCAACAGGTCGGCTCCTAAAGCTGCTGGCAATAACTGCAGCCCCTGCTCCCACCTCTATTTACTCACAAAGCCCCGACTGTAGCACTGCACTGCTTGGTCTTTGTGGCCCAACAATGTAGCTACAGCTACAAGCATGTGGTGATGGGGGCATGTGGACTTCCTAGCTCAGGGGCCCACTTGCGACTGTAGCCAGGGCCGTCTTAACAGCACTATGGGCCCCTGGGCAGAGAGGTGTACTGGGGCCCCCCCTTCCCTCCCACCCTAACAACCCCCCCCCCCCCCCACCCAAAAAAATAAATAAATAAATACTCAAAGAAACAAATATAAACATTACCAGCTCAGGTCACTATTACATGACAGAGACCACAGCACTAATCGAGTATAGTAGCAAAATAACCCCTGACACCAGGGACTCACCGGAGGCGTCCTGTCTGATCAGTCGTTCTCTGAATCGTTCTTTTTCCCTTTTCCTTTCCACCATAACCACTTCTCCCGGCCGCCACTCGTCCCTGCAGAATGTAACGCAAAAACATCTTAGTAATTAGGGCAGGCAGGGCCGGTATATAGCCAGGCAGGACCGATATATAGCCAGGCAGGACCGATATATAGCCAGGCAGGGCAGTATATGGGCAGGCAGGGGCAGTATATGGGCAGGCAGGGGCAGTGTATAGCCAGGCAGGGCAGTGTATATAGCCAGGCAGGGCAGTGTAGATAGCCAGGCAGGGCAGTGTATATAGCCAGGCAGGGCAGTGTATATAGCCAGGCAGGGCAGTGTATAGCCAGGCAGGGGCAGTATATGGGCAGGCAGGGCAGGTATATAGCCAGGCAGGGGCAGTATATGGGCAGGCAGGGGCAGTATATGGGCAGGCAGGGCAGGTATATAGCCAGGCAGGGGCAGTATATGGGCAGGCAGGGCAGTGTATATAGCCAGGCAGGGCAGTGTATAGCCAGGCAGGGGCAGTATATGGGCAGGCAGGGCAGGTATATAGCCAGGCAGGGCAGGTATATAGCCAGGCAGGGCAGGTATATAGCCAGGCAGGGGCAGTATATGGGCAGGCAGGGCAGGGTATATAGCCAGGCAGGGTATATAGCCAGGCAGGGCAGTGTATATGGGCAGGCAGGGCAGGGTATATGGGCAGGCAGGGCAGGGTATATAGCCAGGCAGGGTATATAGCCAGGCAGGGCAGTGTATATTTGAAGGCAGGGTATATGGGCAGGCAGGGCAGGGTATATGGTCAGGCAGGGTATATACAGGCAGGGCAGGGTATATGGGTAGGCAGGGCAGGGTATATAGCCAGGCAGGATATTAGCCAGGCAGGGCAGTGTATATGGGCAGGCAAGGCAGGGTATATGGGCAGGCAGGGTATATGGGCAGGCAGGGCAGTGTATATAGCCAGGCAGGGCAGGTATATAGCCAGGCAGGGCAGTGTATATGGGCAGGGCAGGGTATATAGCCAGGCAGGGCAGGGTATATAGCCAGGCAGGGCAGGGTATATGGGCAGGCAGGGCAGGGTATATAGCCAGGCAGGGCAGGGTATATAGCCAGGCAGGGCAGGGTATATGGGCAGGCAGGGCAGGGTATATAGCCAGGCAGGGCAGTGTATATGGGCAGGCAGGGCAGGGTATATAGCCAGGCAGGGCAGGGTATATGGGCAGGCAGGGCAGTGTATATAGCCAGGCAGGGCAGGGTATATGGGCAGGCAGGGCAGGGTATATGGGCAGGCAGGGCAGGTATATAGCCAGGCAGGGCAGTGTATATGGGCAGGCAGGGCAGTGTATATGGGCAGGCAGGGCAGGGTATATGGGCAGGCAGGGCAGGGTATATAGCCAGGCAGGGCAGGGTATATGGGCAGGCAGGGCAGGGTATATGGGCAGGCAGGGCAGGGTATATAGCCAGGCAGGGTATATAGCCAGGCAGGGCAGGGTATATGGGCAGGCAGGGCAGTAGTTTTAAAAAATAAAATAAAAATCTTACTCACCTGATTTCCCTCCTCTTCTTCTCGTCCGGAGCCGGTGGCCGCTGGCAGCAGAGTGCAGGGCCGCGGAGCAGGCGCGCGATGACGTCATCACATCGCGCGCCTGCCCCGCGGCCGCCAGGGAGCTGAACACACGGGATCAATAGATCCCAGATGTTCAGCCTCGGCAGCTGCCTGCACCGCGCGGTGCAGGCGGCGGCCGTGATGGCTGGGTCTGTGACCCGGCCATGCAGCCGTGGGATGAAGGGGGACCTGCGCCACAGGCCGGCGCCGGTACTCGGGGCCCGCCAGGGGGAAACCCCAGCCTCCTGTGGCGACGCTCCGAGCCGGCGCTGCGGCCCGAATCCCAGCTGTCGCTCCACTGGGCAGGGTAGGCGGCTGCCCGGGAGGGCCCCCTGCGATCGGGGGGCCCCCGGGCAATGGCCTACCTGGCCCAAGGGACGAGCCGGCCCTGACTGTAGCTATGCCACTGCTGTAGCTATGCCACTGCTGCACATACATTATATGGAGCAGCTATACAATCCACCAGTGCTTAGATGGTGTACTAAATGCAGCTGTCACTTTAGCCAATAAAAAGAAATTGCCTTTACAGACAGCATTATATAGAGCCTGTTGTTGTATAATACAGACTGCATAGACAGTGAAATAAATATAACTAGACCAGACTAAAAGTTTGGTAAGCTGTCTCCTTTCTATGATTGCTGATTCCTTTTCAGTTAATCACATATAAAGCTTGTACACATCTGCCACAATATCCTTACGTTTTTTCTTAAATTAGCAGGAGGTACTGTATGAACGGGCAATAATCTTCATGCGATTCAAATGGTGATTCAGTCAACAAGCCCTACCTGAAACCAGTCTTGCCACCCATCTGTACATCTGTATAATGCTTTTCTCCCATAACCTGCTTTGACATCATCACTCATGACAAGCTTTTTACATTACTCTTGAAATCACATCTCACTACCTGTCCTCTTGACCCGATACCATCCCACTTCATCCACAATTTTGTGATTGTCCTATCTTTAAACCATATCTTCAACCCCTCAATAACCTCTGGTGTATTTCCTTCTCCTTTCAAACATACAACAGTCACACCTGTCCTTAAGAAATCATCCCTTGACCTGTCCTTTTTATTGCCTCTTCTATTTACTACCATTTGCTTAAAAGCTCCTGAAACAACATATATATCTTGAACTGTTCTCCTGTCTTTCATCTAACTCACTTTTTTACTAAAGTCACCAATGACTTAAAGGGGATGTCTCACTACAAGGATTGCTTTTTATGTTAAAGATCTTGCAAAAACAAGTCACTTTGCAGTATATGTCCATTAACAGTGTCCTACCTATTCTGAGTTATCCCCTCTTGTATGGGCTGCATCAGCTCCTCAGGTTGCTGTAGCTACAGACCTGGTCGATCTCTCCTGATAGGCTACCAACACTGGTTGCTATAGCTACAGATCTGTCTTCTACTGCAGCCTAGTAGAAGCCAGGAAACACACCCCTGAATTCAAAATTCAACCAAGAAAACAGGACTGAGGTAAGATGAATCAATGTAGTGAGACCAGCCCTTTAATAAAAGTCTCATGTAACTACTATGTGCACCTACTTCTAGACCTGTCTTCTGTCTTTGACACAGTTGATCACTTCTTACTCTTACACGACGTTTTGGATCCGTTTTGGATGTGTTTTACGGATCCGTTTTTAACCTGCGAAAACTGGATGCAAACTGCATCCAAAAAGCGGATCCAGAAAACGCAACAGCTGATCCTTTTTTGTATGCGTATTGGATGCGTTTTGCATGCGTTTTACGGATCCGTTTCTTGGATCCGTTTTTCAATGCTTTATTTAAATCAACCTATCAAACTGCAATTTAAATATAATATAACCTATCAATGACCAAGAAAAAAAACCTTTTTTTTAACCTAGTGTCAATCAACTGTACATACACCTATGATTTTAGAATCACCTCCTCCCCCCCCCCCCCTATTTTAAAAAAAAAAATCAACCAATAGTTTTCAAACTCAGAGACCCAACGTCCATGTGCATCCGGTGGTATGCTGGGGGCTGTGGGACTGACATTATCCTCCTCTCCTTTACCTATGTAGAATGAAGGCATTTTCCAATAGCACATTGCATCAGAAAAATTAGCCCTCCCATTAAAATGATACAAAATATAACCCAAACATAATATTAAAATTTTATATTTAATTTAAATCCAATGCGTTTTACGGATGTGTTTTTGGCATCGAAAGCGGATCCAAAAAGCACCCACATGTATGCTGCCAAAAGCGAACTCCATTATTTCCTATGGGGATTTCTCTTGCGTAAAACGCAAGAAGAATTGACATGTCAATTCTTAAAACGGATCGCGAAAAGCGCAACGGCGATCACTCGTGTGAACAGCGATGCACTTTTACAATTGAAAGCAATGTTAATCACACTGACAATTGTTAGATCCGTTTTACGGATCCGCAAAACGGATCACAAAAACGTCGTGTGAACAAGCCCTTACAAATTCTCTGTTTCCTTGGCATTACGGACTTGGCTCTTTCCCGGGTCTCCTCTCACCTACCAAACATTCAGCATCTCCACTACCTCCTCTTACCCTCTCTCTGTTGGTGTCCCTCAGAGGTCAGTCTTGACCATCTTCTCCTGCCTCCATCTAAAAATATTCCAGGCAGGAAGTAGTAAAACTGCCATCTATACAATGCATTGGGCTGTATAAATGATCACGCCCCCTAGTGGTGAAGCACCCTAGGTGAACTCAAAGTAAGTAAAAACAAAAAGTTTAAAAGTGTAAAACAAATAAAAAAAATTAAAAGTGCAAATCACCCCCCTTTTGCCATTTTGTAAATAAAAATAAATAAGAAAGTTCCCCATATTTGGTATTGCTGCGTCTGAAAATGTCCAATCTATTAAAATATAACATCAATTATCCCGTTATGTCGAACATCGTAGAAGAAAAAAAATTCCAAACGCCAAAATTGCGTTTTTTTGGTAATTTCACATCCTCTAAAAATTGGAATAAATTTAATCAAAAAGTTTCATGCATTCCAAACTGCTAGCAATAAAAAGTACACTTCAGCCCACAGAAAGTGCACCCTCACTCAAGTCAGTTTTTACCGTACCAAAACATAACGAAAACCATACATGTTTGGTATTGCTGGATTCATATCAACCTGTAGAATTCAGATAACCCATCATTTTTATCAGTTGAACGCTGTTAAGGTAAAACTTCTGCAAACATGGCATTTTGCTCCTCTTTAAATTTTTTTCGGTTTCCCAGTATGTTATATGGTATGGTGAATGACAACATCAGAAAGTACAACTTGACTCGCAAAATAAAAGCCCTTATATGTCTAATTAAATTTAAAAAAAAAAAAAAAAGTTATGGCTGTTGGAAGGCGAGGAGGCAAAAACAAATGTGAAAAAGATAGGCTTTGGCATCAAGGTGTTAATAGCAACTACTGATAAATACATTAAAAGTTTGACAGGGCATGGTTTTACAGTCGGATTTTGACACGGATTAAAATTTTGAAACCATTGGAAATCCAACAGTGAACCATCCCAATGGACCGCAATAGAAAATCTGAGCTGTAGTCTACATAGCTTGGATTTTCTGAGGTTGGAGTTCACAACCAACAGCTGTGTAAGAAACTTAGAACATGTACATGCTTCCGCCAGATTTAAGGTGGAAAATGTACTATTCCAATGTTAAGAATCCAAAAACCGCGGCAAAAACAAAACAGGCCACAATGCGACAACTGAGTGCAAAATACTGGTCAGATTCTAATTTAGAATCCAATCAGTATTTTGTCCTTGTCATATTGACGCAGTCTAAGGCCGTGTTCACACGGCTTAGTCCCGACGGATTTGTGAGCCGTATTGAGCTCACAAATCCGCCGTGAATAAGGGACTAGGCGGGGCCGGAGCGCGGCGGGGGCGCCGCTCCCAGCCCCATAGACAAAGCATTGTCTACGGCGCGTACGCGACGGAATCCACTGTTCTCTATGAGAGCAGTGGATTACCGTAATTGCAGCGCAAATCCGGTGCGCAGTACGGCGCCAATCCGCGGCAAAATAAGCCGTGTGAACGAGGCCTAACTGTACCGTAGAATCAGATAGAAGATGTAGGCAAATTGGCAGTAGGTCAGGGCAGGCAAAGTACAGTCTTTATGGGTAACAAGCAGACTGTCAGGGCCAGCAGACAGAGAGAATACTTAAAGGGAACCTGTCACATAGATTATACCCCCCTTGCTGAGGACAATACAAGCTAGTGACAGGCATGCCATTTCCAGCAATGTGTCCCTTATTCTGTAAGATGCTGTAGTTTTAGAGCATTTAATGCTCAAATCTTATTCATGAATAGGTGTTAGCTCCACCCACCAAAGGCTAGCCCCTTCCTCCTGGCAGTTATTCACATGGTTCTACCTATTCAAAGTAATAGGTTAGTCAGTTGTGAGGTGGGCGGGGCATGAAAAAAACAGACTCTTTTCATGACTCTTTTCTGGCTGAAAACTGCAGATTTGAGCATTAAATACTCTAAAACTACAGCATCTTACAGAATAAGGGACAGTACTGTAAACAGCAGGTCTGTCAGTAGCTTGTGCTATTCTCAGCAAGGGGGGCATTAACAAGGTGACAGGTTCTCTTTAAATACCAAGTCAGGTTAGAACCTAGAAAAGACTAAATATATCATTGCTGTTCAGTTGAGAAAAGAAATCCATTGCTCAGGCAATAGGTGGAAAATGAGTGTCCCTTTAAATACAAGATGTTGTGCAGAAATTAGAGAGGGAACAAGTACAGTAGCATGGCTGTGGAGAGGCAAAAGAGGATAATGCTGGTTGCAGGTCATTTTCTGGAGAAGACTGAACAAACCTCACAGATCCGTGAAGAGGCAGTTTGTCACAATAACATCATGGCACGAGTGCAGTAGCATAACATTAAAAATCTAAATGTATATTAAAATTGGGTGTAGGGGCATAGCTATGTTGGGGTGCAAAGATAGTAGTTGCACCATGGTACTAGTGCATTAATGGGGCCTTTAATACACTTAGAAAGATACATGTATTGTAAAGGGCATATTGTGAGTTGGGGTAATGTCACAAATGTCACTTTCTGGCCTATGTGCTTTACGTGATGTCTGTGATTAAGCATTTAATAACCTGACCTTGTCTTCATAAATAATTTGGGCTTTTATGTCACTTTCTCAGTGCTGAATCTGCCACAGTGTAATAGTTCACAATTATATGATGTATGTAGGAACAATGTAGCTATGCACTGTTTTTTTTTTTTTATTATTAATATAATTAGTCGTTATGCAAAACCAAAGACATGGAAACCATACTATAATGGGGATTCTGAATAACTTGTTGGTGTGTGTAAGGTTCTAAATTTACCTTAACATTGAGAAATTTACTCTTGACAAAATCTAATTATTATTTTATACATCTACTCTGATAACTTAAGGCTTTGTAAAGTGAATAATGAAAAATGATCAAAGCAAAGCGCATCAGAATATTTTGCATTCTTTTGATCTAACATGATACTGGGTTAATGGTAGGATTTGCAAGCTAAGGCATTAAAGTGAAAATATCAGAAGATTGTTAATGTATGCGTCACACCATTTACAGTAACTATTAATGTCTTCTAGTATGGTAGCAAAGGTTGACTGGCAAAAATTGTCATTTTAAGATATGCTGTCTAAGGATGCACCCATTCCCTGTAAATTGATGGGTGTTTTTTTCATAAATATTGGTCCATCCAACAAATGACTGCTTATATGCTTAGAAAATGCATAGCCAACAACTAAAATTTTGACTCGTAGAATGCACCAAACCATTTCTCTTGCCACAAGGCAGCAGTTTCTTTATCTTTGGGATGTTGTATTACAAATAAGGTGTTGAAGCATCAAAAACTATAACATTGATGCTTGTAAGTTAAAGCTAGTCCTATATTCCCTTAATGGTCACATTAATTGCTTATGAATTTGTAATTTAGTTTCTCTTTTCCCAAGTTAAAGTTCTTTTTACTAAATCCACCATGTGCGAAGACATATTATCCAACTGAATTGCCCCCTAACTTAGTCTAATAAACTTAAAATTGTTTTTATTGCTCCCTTTTGCAATCTGTTTGTTCTACAGAGCGTGGACCACATTTTACAACTGGGATTATAGTGAATCCTGTTGTGATGTCTCATTGGTTACTAGTAAGCATTCTCTGAATCCCAGATGTTTGATTGAAAGACTAAGGATGCATTTCTCAAGCATTGTTTGTTTAATGGCAAGTTTTCCCCCTACTGAACATACCGCTCTCTTCTTCTTTTATTATGGTGTGCATATTAAAAGGCTTTGGGTTTACCAAGTTTTGTAAGTAGGGAGCTATAATTTTGAAAAACTGCCAATCAATGTCATGGATTATTGCGTTTGTGCTAATCCCTTTTTTTTATATTCAGAATTATACCAGCTAAAGCAGTGAAGCCCAGTCAACTGACAATAGTGAGGAGACTTTCCTTTCTATGTTGTGATGTGATTTAATACACTTTGTAGTAGTAGACAACTGATCCCATTGTCGTAGCAGGAGCAATGTGCAAACACTAAAGTCTATAAATATGTAGAATTTCACAAATATGGACCAAACATAATAGCAACTATTAAAGTAAAAGAAACATTTTAGTTTGTGCTGTTTATAAAGTGAAACATCCACATATTTTACTAAATGTACGAGCCTGAGAGATGTAGATCCTACCTCTGGGACTTATTCCACCCATCTATAAAATGGGACCACATCCCACCTGGAAGCAGCAGGCAAAAGTAGCTGAGATTACAAAATTGCTGATCAGGCTATTCTGACTTTAAATAACTAACTTATAAATGAATGAATGGGAGTTTTGGAATCAGAGTGGTTCACTGTGCTATTCAGTTTTATAGGTATTACTGAAACGGGGCCACCTCTGGCTGTTACCCCTTTAAATGCTTGTGGACCAACGAACAACTAAAAATATCTGGCTGGTCCACATGCCACTTTGCAAGGGCGTTAATAAATATCCTTGCAAAGTTATCAACTGCACAGAAATTATATAGCTGCATAAGTCCAGGTCAACTCAGCATAGTTAAAATACCGTCGGAAATCCGCGGTTGTTTTTTTTTTTTCCCGCCAGCCCAGTAGATTGAGGCAACGGCAATCCGGCAAAAGATAGAACTTGTTCTATCTTCCATTGGACAGACCGCAGTTTAGAAAACCCACAGTAGAAAGTAAGTGCTGTGTAGACTACAGCGAAGATTTTCTATTGCTGTCTACACAGCACTGGATACCGTAGGATCAGGAAGATAGGGACAGTAATAAATAATGTTTCTTTAGGTTATGTCTACACAGCACTGGTTTATAGTCTTATTTTTGGCGGATTCAGTATTTAGAATCTGCTGAAAATCTGACCATAAACCAGTGCTGTTTAGACATAGCTTAAGGAAACATTATTTTTTACTGTCCCTATCTATACATGGAGATTTTCAGCTGCTAGGGGACTGCAGGAGCTGCAAGGCATTAGCAATTAGCAGACCCAGATTTCCTTTCCAGTGAGTGCTGTGGACTGTAATATGTAAACCCCTGTTACCGCAAAATCCGTACTAATAAAATGTGTTGTCAATGTGGCTACCTCAAATGTCTCTTTGACCTTATGAAAGGCACAATATCCAAAATAAATAAAGCACTTTGCAAACCACAGCCTTTATGGCTGCCTCCAATGTCCTAAAACTATATATCTTCTGTACAAAAGTAAGTGTAACAGAAAATTGTCAGTTCAGAAATAGCGCTGCCGCAGCAAGACACTACCCCTTTCTGCTCCAGTAAGGTGGGAAGTAGGAGTGTAGGGCAGGCTAGACCGAAGCTGTTAATTGGGGACTCTAATAGGGGAACAGAAATAGTGCAATCTGTCACAAAGACCGGGATCGTTGAACCCCCACTCTTGGCCTCAATCAGCTCATAGCTTCACATGGCTTTCACTACCATCTATATGCTGACGACACTCAACTCTACATCTCTGGCCCAGATGTTACCTCTCTTCTTTCCCGGATCCCAGACCTTCTATCGTCCATATCCTCCTTCTCCTCCCGTCTCCTAAAACTAAATGTGGAGAAAACTGAACTCATCATCTTTCCACCATCCCACTCTACCACTCCCCCTAATCTCTCTATCTCAGTCAACGGCTGTACACTCTCACCTGTTCTGCAAGTCCGCTGCCTTGGGGTAATCCTGGACTCTGCTCTGTCTTTCAAACCACACATCCAAACCCTCACCTCTGCCTGCCGCCTCCACCTGAAAAATATCTCTCGCATCTGCTCATTCCTCAACTACGACACTACAAAAATGCTGGTCCATGCCCTTGTCATCTCTCGCCTAGACTACTGCAACATTTTGCTTTGTGGCCTCCCATCCAACACTCTTGCTCCCCTTCAAACCATTCTCAACTCTGCTGCCCGTCTTATTCACCTCTCTCCTCGCTACTCCTCTGCCTCTCCCCTCTGCCAATCCCTTCACTGGCTTCCCATTGCCCAGCGAATTCATTTCAAGCTACTAACCATGACCTACAAGGCTCTCCATAACCTCTCCCCTCCATATATCTCTGCCCTAATCTCCAGAGATCTCACCTCACGCAATCTCCACTCCTCACAGTACCTTCTTCTCTTCTCTCCTCTTATCAGCTCCTCACACAACCGTCTTCAAGACTTCTCCCGTGCTTCCCCCACACTCTGGAACTCACTGCCCCAACACATCAGCCTCTCCTCCACCTTCACCAGCTTCAAAAGCAACCTGAAAACCCATTTCTTTAAGATTGCCTATAACCTACAATAACCCTGCTGCCACAGTACTACCTCACAAACATGTCTGCCCCTCACCTGCTGTCTCTTCCCTCCTCCTTGTAGATTGTAAGCCCTTGCGGGTAGGGTCCTCTCTCCCTCTGTCCTGCCAATTGTCATTCATCATTTATCATTGTACTCGTTGACATATGTTATATATGTAAACCCCTCAAATGTACAGCGCCATGGAATCAATGGCGCTTTAAAATAAATAATAATAATAATAATAATAATAACAGTATGTTAACATGGGGCCCGAAATCGACATATTGTGGATCGAGTTGACAGACTGTCGGGTGGGTCTGGTTAGATTCCAGCTGTCACGGTACCAATGACAAAGTTAGAGGTAGGTGAAGAGTCCTTAAAAAACGATTTCATGGATGTAGGCCAAAAACTCAAAGTAAGTGGCTCAAAAATTGGTGTAGGAAAGAGGGATTTGGGTTTTTGAAGAACTGAGCTGACTTCTGTCATGGCTACAGATTCTATGCTAGGTACGGGCTGCACCTAAATGGGGAGGGTGCAGCCGTATTGGGGCACAAAACAGGACAAGATAGTGAGGATAGAGAGCTGGGAATTAGCAATAAATCAGAGAGTGGAGTGGAGGGAGGGGGTGCAGTAATAGTTAATAAGGACAGGGTTAAAAAAATGAAAACCAAAGAAACCTCTAAATTGCATTGACCGATTGTATTGACCAATACCAGGAGTCATACCAACAAAATAAATGAACTAGAATGATTTATTACTGAAGAAAAATATGACATAGTGGGGGTAACTGTGACATGCCTGGATCAGACCTATGACTGGGCAGTTAACTTACAGGGTTACAGTCTATTTAGAAGAGGTAATAAAAACTGTAAGGGGGGAAGGTGTAGGTTTTTATGTAAAATCCTGTTTGAAGATATTGATACAGGAAATGACCATGTGGAGTCATTATGGGTAACTATACATGGGGGTAAGAACAATTATAAAATTCTATTAGGGGTCTACTGTAGGCCCCCAAATTCCCTAATATAATAAAACCCATAGAAGATGTACTCCTCAAACAAATATACAAGACAGCTAATCATAATGAGGTTGTTGTTATGGGCCACTTCAACTACCCAGACATAAATTAGGAAACTGAAACCTTTGGCTCTCATATAGTAACGATAGTTACCTTTCCCAACTGGTGCAGGAGCTGACTAAAGGGGAGGCCTTTTTGGATTTGTTAACTAATAGACCCGACAGAGTACCAAAGGTTCAGTTTGGGGAGCACCTAGGAAATAATGACAACAATATAATAAATTTAATTTATCCTTCAATAGAGTATTTTGTCGAGGAGCCACAAAAACATTGAATTTCAGGTAGGCTCATTTTATTCTGCTTAGAGAGGCCCTAAACCACGTTAACTGGGACAAGGTCTTTCATAATAAAAGAAGAGACAATAAATGAGAGATTTTTGAAAACATTTTAAGTGCCCACTGTAAGAAGTACATACCTTATGGGAATGAAGTGATTAGAAACTTGAAAAAAATAATGTGGATCAACAGAAATTTAAAGGAGGCAATAAATTAGAAAAATAAAGCGTTTAAGCTCCTTAAACTGGAGGGCAGTGAAGAGGCACTAAAAAGCTGTAAAGACGGAAGTATGTAAAATGATGATAAAGACAGCAAAGCTGGAGACAGAATGGCATATTGCCAAATAGAGTAAAACTAACCCCAAAATATTGTTTAACTATATAAACAGTAAAAAGATTAAAACGGACATGCTGGCTCTTTGAAAAGTAGTGAGGAGGGTGTTTTAGAGGTCAATGAGGAGAAAGCAAACCTATTAAACTATTTTTTCTCCACCATATTTACTGAGGAAAATGACAATCCTGTTGATGGGCAGATGGATGAGGTAAACTCCACCTTAAATGTGTTTTGTCTAACCCAAGATGAAGTGCAGCTCCGCACTTCACCAGGTTTGGATGGTACCCCTGTGTCCTAATGTGATAGACAGGCCCCTGTACTTAATATTTTATAGACTGTATAATAACGGGGTATGTCCCAAAGGATTGACGCATAGCAAATGTAGTGTCAATATTCAATATCCTTGAAACTAAAGGCTGGTCAGTTTAACATCTGTTGTAGGTAAAATGTTTGAAAGTTTTCTAATAGATGCTATCCTGGAGTATCTCACTGAAAATAAATGTATAACACTGTTCCAAGATGGGTTTATGAATGATCCGTCCTGTCATAATAAGCTTGCATGAGGAGGTTAGTTCTAGACTGGATTGGGGTGAGGCATTGGATGTCCTATATCTAGATTTTTCTAAAGCATTTCATACTGTGCCACATAAAAAGTTGATAAGTAAAATGTGAATGCTTAGTCTGGGGGAAAATGTTTGCAAGTGGTTAATTAACTGGCTCAGTGATAGAAAACAAAGGGTGGTGATTAATGATACACACTCAGATTGGATCCCTATTACTAGTGGGGTAACACAGGGGTCGGTATTGGGCCCTATTTTCTTTAATATATTCATTAATGACCTTAAAGAAGTATTGCGCAGTAGCATATCAATCTTTGCAGATGATACTAAGCTCTGTAAAGTAATCAATATGTTAGAGGATAATGTTTTATTGCAATGGGATTTGGATATGTTGGAGGCCCGGGCAGAGAAGTGGCAGATGAGGTTTTACACCAATAAATGTAAGGTTATGCACATGGGAAGGAAAAATCCTTTCCATGATTAGTTGTTAAACGGAAAAACGCTGGAAAAACTGATATGGAAAGGGACTTGGAAATTTTAGTTGACAGTAAACTTAATTGTAGCAGTCCGTGTCAGGCAGCATCTGCCAAGGCAAATAAGATTATGGGATGTATTAAAAGGGGCATAGATGCACACGATGAAAGAATCATTATACAAGTCACTGGTCAGACTACACATGGAATATTGTGTACAGTTTTGGGAAATACTGCATCGGAAAGACATTGTATAGCTTGAACAGGATCAAAGGCAGGCAACAAAAATAACTACAGGACTGAGTGGAATACAATATCCAGAAAGATTAGCAAGATTAAGTTATTTAGTTTAGAAAAAAGTATATTAAAGGTCAATTTAGAGATCTCCCAAGATCTATTTATACCCAGGACTGTATCTACAACAAAGGGAAATCCTCAAGTCTTGAGGAAAGAAGGTTTCTACATAAAAATAGAAAGGAATTATTTACAGTAAGAGCAGTGAGACTTTGGAACTCTCTGCCAGAGTAACTTGTCATGGTGAATTCACCAGTTCAAAAGGGTCTGGATATATTTCTAGAGTGTAATAATATAACAAGTTACAATGACTAAAATTCAGCAGAAGGGGCGTTGATCCAGGGATTTATTCTGATTGCCAGAATGGAGTCGAGAATAATCTTTTTCCCTACCTCATGGTGATTTTTCGCCTTCCTCAGGATCAACACTGTAACACAGGGGCGGGCAATTCATTTTCCCATGGGGCCACATGAGATATTGGAATGGTTACAGAGGGCCAAAGTAATATATTTAATTCAGATCTACCCAATACCTACATACGATAGACCCCTGAGACAATTTGCTAAGCTCTTATCAATCGACTTGAGGCCTTAACCCCTTAGCGACCCTGGACATATGAGAACGTCCTAAGGCCGCTAAGGGGCATTGCAGGGGGATCGCTCTGCGACCCCCTCCCCCCCCCCCCCGCACAGCTGCCGGGTGTTAGCGGCGATTAGCCGCTAACACCCGGCAGTAACAGCGCTGGCAAAGATGGCCACGGCATCTGAATGAATGGCGATCGGTGACGCGCACCGATCGTCAGGGTGATCGGCATCGCTACAGCATAGCGAAGGCTCCCGTCACTGCCATGTCCCGGTTTGCCCCACTTCCGTCCGGTTTGGGGAAACCGCCATCTTGGTACAGTCTTATGCATTGTCTATGCAATGCATTAGACTGTATTAACAATCGTGCCCCCTAGTGGTCAAGCACCATAGGGGGACTCAATATTACAGTGAAAAAAAAATAAAGTTTTAGAGTACAAAAAAAAAAGTATTAAAAGTTCAAATCACCCCCTTTCTCCATTTTACAAATAAAATCATTAAAATAATAAAAAGTTACACATATTTGGTATTGCCGCATCTGAAAAAGTCCGATCTATAAAAATATATCATCATTTATCTTGTACGCTGAACACGGTAGAAGAAAAAAAATTCCAAACGCCAAAATTGCGTTTTTTGGTAATTTTACGTCACTCAAAAAATGGAATAAAAGTGATCAAAAAAGTCACATGCATTCCAGACTGCTAGCGATAATAAGTACACTTCAGCCCGCAAAAAATTCACCCTCACTGATGCCCGTAGGTGTTAGTACAAAAAAGTTATTGGTCGCACAAAATGGCGCCGCGGCGCAAATTTCAAAAATAGGAAATGTTTGGAATTTTTTTTATGGTACAAAAACATTACGGAAACCCTACATGTTTGGTATTGCCAGATGCATATCAACCTGTAGAATACAGATAACACATTATATTTACCGGAGATTGAACGCCGTAAAAGCAAAACACCCGGAAACATGGCGAAAATAAATTTTTTTCACAATTTGTCCCACTTGGAATTTTTTTGCGGTTTCCCAGTATATTCTATAGTACAGTGAGTAACACCATTAGAAAGTACATCTTGTCCCGTAAAATAAAAGCCTTCATATGTCTATGTAGGTGGAAAAATAAAAAGGTTATGGCTCTGGGAAGGCGAGGAGGGAAAAACGAACGTGTCAACAACAAAAAAACGCCGGGTCATTAAGGGGTTAATGACTGTTAGCGACTTCACAACACAGTAAGTTATATGTCCCCAATTTTAGGTAATAGGGTGTCCCAGTAAGTTATATGTCCCCCAGTAGGTAGGTATATAGGTTATATGTTCCCCACTACGTATATATGCAGGTTATAGGTCCCCAGTAGATATATAGGTAGGTTATAGGTCCCCCAATGGGTATATAGATAGGTTATAGGTCCCCAAGTGGTTATATAGGTAGGTTATAAGTCCCCCAGTGGGTATATAGGTAGGTTATATGTCCCCCAGCAAGTATATAGGTAGATTATATGTCTCCCAGTTGTTTTATAGGTAGGTTATAGGTCACTTATCAGGTATATAGGTAGGTTATAGGTCCTCCAGTAGGTATATAGGTAGATTGTAGGTTCTCCAGTAGGTATATAGGTTGGTTATAGTTCCTCCAGTGGGCATATAGGTAGGTTATAGGTCCCCCAGTTGGTATATAGGTAGGTTATATGTCCCCTGCAGGTATATAGGTAGGTTATAGGTCCCCCAGCAGGTACATAGGTAGGTTATAGGTCCCTTAGTAGGTATATAGGTACAGCACCGCCATATAGAGACCAGACAGTGGTCAGACACCAGCTCAGGAATATGGTACAACACCGCCATATATTGACCACAAAGTGGTCAGACACCAGCTCAGGTATAACCTACAACATTGCCATATAGAGACCACACAGTGGTCAGACAGCAGCTCGGGTAGGTATACAGCTCTTTGTAGTTAGGTTTACAGCCCCCTGTAAGATATATGGCCCCAGTAGGATATAGCCCCCTCGATATAGCCCACGGTAGGATATAGCCCCCTTTATTATGGCCCCAGTAGGATATATGGCCCCTTTATACGGCCCCAGTAGGATATATGGCCCCTTTATATAGCCGCCTGTGGGATATATGGCCCCTTTATATAGCCCCCTGTAGGATATGTGGCCCCTTTATAAACCTCTCTATAGGATATAGGCCCCTTTATAAAGCTCTCTATAGGATATAGGCCCCTTTATAAAGCTCCCTATAGGATATAGCCCCCTTTATACAGCCCCCGTAGGATATATGGCCGCATTAAATAGCCCCCTGTAGGATATAGGGCCCCTGTAAGATATATGGCCCCCTTTATAGCCCCCTGTAGGATATATGGCCTCTTTATATAGCCCCCTTTAGGATATTGTCCCCTTTATACCGCCCCGTCGGATATATGGCCGCTGTCGGATATATGGCCCCTTTATATAGCCCCCTGTAGGATATATGGCCCCTTTATATAGCCCCCTGCCCCCTTTATACGGCCCCAGTAGGATATAGCCCCCTGTAGGATATATGGCCCCTTTAGGATATATGTCCCCTTTATATAGACCCCTGTAGGATATATTGCCCCTTTTTATTGCCCCCTGTAGGATATATGGCCAATTTATATAGCCCCCTGTAAGATATATGGCCCATTTATATAGCACCATGTAGGATATATTTCCCATTTATATTGCACCCTGTAAGATATATGGCCCATTTATGTAGCCCCTGTAGGATACATGGCCCCTTTATATAGCCCCCTGTAGGATATATGGCTCCTTTATATAGCCACCTGTAGGATATGGTCCTCTTATATAGCCCCCTGTAGGATATATAGGAAATACAGCGGCGCAGGGGATGATGACCGCCTCCTGTGCCACTTAAAGACGTGGTGGATCCGGGCCTCCTGCACACCAGCGTGTCATCCGGACCGACACGGGGCAGAGTCACACCACTCGGCAGGGTAGGCGGCTGCCTGGGAGGGTCCCCTGTGCTCACAGGGCCCCCAGGCAACCGCCTTCCCTTCCCAATGGAAGAGACAGCCCTGGCAACACATGCCCCTGTGCTACAGGTGCAGATATCTATTGAGCAGAAGCTCACACACCCCTCTATTAGGGGAACAACTGAATGATAAAAAAACTGCACATTGAATTAGTACCAGTTCACACAAGTTTGCTAAAAAGCCACAGTATAATTTTTTCCCTAAAATTAGGTTTATTGGCTTCTATCTCATGGGGGGTTTTGTCTTCCTCTTGATTAACACTATAGCACAGAAGGCTGAACTGGATAGACATCTGTCTTTTTTCGGCCTTACTATATAGCTATGTAGAAAGGGAGCATACTTCAAAAAGTTACTTTAGTTCAACTCTTTACTATATAAAAATAGAAAAACTTAAACAGACTTTTTTTCTTAGGCCTCGTTCACACGGCTTATTCTGCCGCGTATTGGCGCCGTACTTCGCGCCGGATTTGCGCTTCAGTACGGCGCCAATCCGCGGCAGCAATTACGGTAATCCACTGCTCTCATTTAGAACAGTGGAATACGTCGCTCCTCCCCGCTCGGCGACTCCGCCGTGGGGGGAGAAAGTGACATGCACATTATTTACGGCTCCGTAGATAATGCATTGTCTATGGGCCGGGGAGCGGCGCCCCCGCCGCACTCCGGCCCCGCCCCCGTCCCGCCCCTTAGTCACGGCGGATTTGTGCGCTCAATACGGCGCACAAATACGTCGGGAATAAGCCGTGTTAAAACGGCCTCACAATTATTTGACTGATTTTGAGTCTGAAATTGAGAACATCCAGAAAGTCTCTTTACTGACACTTGGACCCTTCAATATCACACTTTGATATTATGTCCTAGTAATTATACCATTTAAGTTAAAAAGAACATAGCATTAAAACATAGTTATTGTATAATACATCTTGCATGCTATTGGACCATTACTTAGTTCCTGTGGGAAAAAGGGTTTTTACTCAGCTTACATGGATTGCCAGAAGTTGCTGTAATGACTGTCATTTTATTTTCCCAGTCATCTCCAAAACAAATATCACTAGGGGACAGTTAAGGAGTTTATCATATTCAATGATTTACTGGTAGTATGGTGCTTAACATATTTGATATTTTCCATTGATTTAGAAATGTTATCTAACACACAGGAATAGAATAATGTCACATAGAGAAGGAAATATGTTATTCAGCTTCGTGGACTAAGAGAAATGATCACAGCCAGCTATATAAATTGTCAGAAATCCCTCCTGGCCCATATGTTTTACTGCAGAGAATGTTTGATGAAACGAATACTGAGCAGTAAAGAGAATGACTGGACACATAATGTAGACGTCACAAATGCTAAACTACAGCAACAGCTGCAGGAGCTATTTTTTGGACATAAAGCACCATACAACTGCAACTTCCTATAAGTAAACTCTGCTCTTGACATGAATATTCTGAACTTTCATGCTGATGACGGTGTGATAACATAGATGCACAGCGGTAATTTAGTCCAGCAACATTCTGCAGTAAATGATTTACACTTCCACTTGTCAATTTTCACTACAAGAAGCTTTCGTGCTGTGGGATTTGAGAAGAGAATTCTTACCCAAAATTATCCCTTGCTATACTGCAGATGTGTTTTCTGCACTTCGCCACAAAATCTAACAGTTTGTACTTAAAAATGGCACGGCAGGTCAAGTAGGAAGCAGAAAATAAAGTGCAATGAAAACATGTTTGCCTTGTACCCTTAACTCCCTGGAGTCCTACACACTAAACCCAAAAGTGTCTTCTTTACTTGCTGTATTAGGCAGGAACAGAATAGATGATGGCAACACACTACAGGAATAGTTTTCATGAAGTATTTTCGCTATTCCTTAAAAATGAAAAAAACCCCCTTTTGTGATGATGTTTCCTTGACTTTGGGTAGCTTGCAATCATCTGTAATATTTTATGTACACTGTGTGGTCTGAATACATGCACTGCTTTTATGATGCAGAGTTGGTTTTCTCAAGTCTTGCAATGTGCAAGCATTAATAAATTGCAGCTGGAATGAAGATAGAAAAAAGGTAATGTAACTCTGAAATTAAAATAAAGTACACGTATAAAAGTATAATATTAGTATCCGCAATACACAAATTATTTGGTGCTTTGTTTTGCAGATTATTTCTGGATATATACCCCCTTACTGGTTTTACATATAGAAAAAGAGCTTGAATCCATAAAGAATGTAGACTGGCTGAGATCCACCCATAGGAAACCAAGACCAAGCTGCCTCCCATCAGAGGCTTATGTTGGCATAAATGTATACAAACACAGTGGCATAGCTACAGGGGTCACACCGGTCACAGTTGCGACCAGGGCCTTGAGCTAGGGTGACCCACAGGTTCCCCTTGCCACCACCACCCCCCTCACAATTGCAGCCGCTGCAGGCGGGGGCTAAGGCAAAGTGGCCGTTGTACAAAAAATTTCTGGCCGTTAGCCCAATGAAGGGGGGGCGTACAATGACATCATCGCGCCACTGCCTGTACTCGGCAATAAGCCTATCCTTAGGTTTGGGGCCTAATAGACATCGGACCTGGCGTCTTAGATTCATAGAGTGGGGTTCGGCGAGGGAGGGAAGGAGAGCTGAGGTGAGCATTTTTTTTTTAAATTTTGGGGGGTGGCGGAAAACCCAAAAATAAAAGGCCCCAATACCCACATAAGTCCCCAAATTTTTCCCCCAAACATAAGTGGCCCCAACTACTTTCATAAAAGGGCCCAACTACCTCCACAAGGGGGGGCCCATCTAATGCCCCCCACCCCAAGAGGCCCTATCTACCTGCCCACCTACCATAAGAGCCCGATCTACCTGCCTACCTACAGAAAAGGGCTCTATGACCTGCCTACCTACTGCAAGGGGCCTTCTACCTACTCCTACAAAAGGGACCTTATCAACCTGCCTACCTACCAAAAGGGGTCCATTACTTCCCCCCAAAGCAAGGGCCGTATCGCCTGCCGGAGGAAGAGCTTTACTATAAAAGTTGTTCCTACCTACTGGTGGCACAAATGAGGTCCCTATAGTTGGTTGGGGGGAACTTTCACTGTTTGGAGTATAATATGTTTGTGCTTAATTCTGCGGGGTCGAGTTGTGGCCGTGAGAAGTTGTCATGGTGATCTGGACTGGATGAAGTTAGAAAAGGGAAAGAAAACAACTCTCATCAGATAAGACATCAGTCCCTAAATGTAACTGCCATGTAATCATTTTTCATCTGCAGGCTGTGTACCCTGCTGTCTACCCCCAATAATCACTGTAGGTGGTAATAGTGGCTTTGTTAATGTTTTTTATTCCGTAAATACTATGTATTATTCAAACTGTTTATGGGGTGACAGGTGGTCATGATGTGGTGGTGGTATGTGGTATTTGTATATTGTTGTTATTGGTATTATTGGTCTTTGTATATTGATTTGGTCAGTAACATTATGGTGGTATTATACACTATTTGGCAGTGATATATGGGGTAGTCTTTAGTCCTTGTATTTGTTGTTATTGGTAATATTGGTCTTGGTATACTGGTTTGCTCAATAACAGTATGTGGTATTAATCAATATATGGTAGCGATATGCGGGGCATTATTTGGTCTTTGTGTATCGTTGTTATTGGTAGTATTGGTCTTGGTATACTGGTTTGCTCAGTAATATTATGATGGTATTACTATATATATAGTGATAATGTGGCCCTTGTACTGACACCCGTAGAATACAGATAAATGTCAATTAACCCCTTAAGGACCCAGCCTGTTTTGACCTTCCTGACACAGACCTATTTTTGAAAATCTGGCATATGTCACTTTATGTGAGAATAACTTTTTGGACACTTTTTCCTTAGCCATGTGATTCAGAGATGTTTTCTCGTGACCATTGTGCTTTAAGTTAGTAAGAAATTTTTATCCATACAATCCTTGTTGGTTTGTGAAAATATCAAAATTTCATGAAAATTTGGAAAATTTGAGATTTGAAAGTTGCAAAATTTCTGCGTGAAGGACAGATAATTATTCCCACAAAATTAGTTTATAACTAGCATCTACCATATGTCCTACTAAGGTTGGCAGCATTTTTTAAATTTCTTTTTTTTTTTTTTTTTTTACGACATTAGGGGGCTTATAGAAATTTAGTACTATTTCTCACATTTTCAACGAAAATTGCAATAAATTATAATTTTTTTAGGACCAATCCAGGTTCAGACGTGGATTTGAGGGGCCTGTATGTTAGATACCAACATAAGTGACACCATCTGAGAAACTAGACCCCTTAACTTATTTACAAACACTATTTAGGAAGTTTGATAACCCTTTAGATATTTCACAGAAATTAAGAAAGTGGAGTTTGAAAATATCAAATTTCACTTTTTTTTGCAGATTTTCAATATTTATCCATTATGTCCACTGAATACAGTAACTGTGACTAGGTAATGCAACTTAATATCAATTCCCCCAGGTCATGCCGTTTTTAGAGATAATCCCATATATGCGGCCCTAGTGCATATTTGCTCACCCATAAGCCCCAGAATAGGAGGAGCTCATACTATAACTCTGAGGGCTCAGTTTCAATACGAGTTTTAATTTAGGGCGCCATTTCAGGTTTGGGGACACCCTAAGCGTGCTAAAACTACATAAAAACACCCTAAATAGACCGATTATTGGTAACTACACCCCTTAAGGAATTTATCCAGGGGTTCATTGAGTATATAGCCCCACACGTGATTCACTAATTTTTGTGACATAAGGCTGTGATAATTAAAAAACATTTTTTTCCAAAATTTGCAATTTTAGCTTAAAATGTTTCATAGTATACAAGGAATATCCTGGGAAAAAAACTAAAACTTTGTTAAGCAATTTCTTCAAGTTCGGCAATACCCCTACATGTGGGTTGTAAACTGTGATTTGGGCGCACTTAGGCAAGGGCGTATAAAAGGAGGGAGCGCTATTTGGCTTTTGGAACGCAGATTTGTGGGGCCATGTCGCATTTGCAAAAGCCCCCAAAGTGCAGAACAGGCGAAAACTTCAGAAGTCGCCCCATTTTGGATTCAACACCATCAGGGATCTCATTGTAACGGGTTGCGCGCGGTACGGTCCATGAGACCGCGGTCGCAACCGTTGTCACCGCGGCAGGTCCCCGGCGGGACCGGGCTTCCGCGCGGGTCCACTGCCGCCCGTGGGCTGCAATCCGTCCCGTCTCCTCACCTGACCGCGATCCCGTTCGGTCGGTCCCTGCTGCCGGAATGCGCTTGCGCGCTCGTTCATGTAGATTTAAAGGGGACAGTGCGCCGGTAATTGGCTCATTGCCGGGCGCTGTCTCTATTAGGGTTTGGTTCCCAGTCACTTCCCGCGCTGGATCTTTGTTGCCCCGTGCCTTTGTGAAGCGTTCCTTTAGTCTATCGTTTGCCTCTGCCGTGTACCAGACCTTGCTACGGAATTTCTCGACTCCGAAACTCTGCCGCTGCCCTGACTTATCGCCTGTCCACGACCACGACTCATTGCCGATGCCCTGACCTTTCTCGCCTGCCACGACCACGAAACCATTGCCGCCTGCCTGACCTTATCACGCGTCCACGAACACGAACCATTGCCGCCATGCCCTGACCATACTGCACTGCCCACCGCTACGATTCTAGGGGAATACTATTTTGTACCTCGCTGCACTCGGCTTGCCGCAGGCAAGGTCACTTCAGGGGGACGACTGGTAGGCCTCAAGCCGAAGCAAGTCATCCCGCTTTCGGCGGGCTTGGTGAAAGCCGGGGGGGCAGACTTAGATTCCGTTCCTGGCGTGGCTTAGCTATCATCGCCTGCGAGTGGTCCAGGATCCACTACCAAGTCCGTTACAGTAAAGATCCAGCCATGTATCCAGCCAGGTGCCTCTGCCAAAGCATACGGATATTACGACCGGTTGTTGCCAGCAAACGCGACAAATCGCCACAACAAGGACAGCAGTTGGGCCGCGCTTGCCCATGATGCGTCAGCTCCTAGCATCCCCGCAGCAGCCTCCGCTCCGTCTGTGGTCTCCATCTACATCTGCAGTTCCTTTTGGCCACCGTTGGGAGACCGTAGCTTGGCTCCTCTCTACCCTTCCAGCATTTGCCTGGGGATCCCAAATGCTCTGCCGGGTTTAATTACGCAGTGCTCTTTGCACGTGGAGCTGATGGCGGACCAGTTTCCATCGGAGAGGTTAAGGTGGCCTTAGTGTTGAGCCTAATATCCGGGAAGGCCCTGGCTTGGCAACCCCCCTCTGGGACAGGAACGACCTGTGACTGCGGGCCTACAGATCTACCTCTGGAATTCCGCACCGTTTTTGAGGAGCCGGCGCGTGCTTCCTCTACTGAGTACGCCCTCTTGGGCTTCGTCTGGGCAAGTCCTCTGTGGGTGACTATGCGGTTCAATTTCCCGTTTCTGGGCTTCGGAGCTCGCGTGGAACGATGCCGGCCTTGCGCCACCTTCAAAAAGGGGTCTGCCAGGCAGGGTAAAAAGAGCTTTGGCAGCAAGAGACCTCCCGTCCTCCCTGAACGGAATTAATCTCCTTGCCACTCGCATCGATATAGGTTCACTGAAAAGGCAGGGGAGCTTCTCGCACAAGAAAAGAGAGGCTGCTTCCCCTCAGCGTCAGGTGAAATTGCTCTCACTAGTGCCGTGGGATGAGGCGGCTATAGGTGCAGTTTATTCCGCTCACGTTTGAGATGACAGTTGGAGGTGAAGACTGACGCTGGTTCCTTCGTTCCGGAGTTATGCCTTTGGACTCGGGGTCTGCCGGGATACTTTATCCATGCCTTTTGGTATCCGGTACCGCCGGTGCCTGTAGTCCGATGGGAAAAACCTTTTGCGTGATTTCCTCGGTTAGTGGGGAGCTCCTCACTGGTCCCATCAGTATATATACCGGGACAGTGACTCTACGGGGGGGCTCTACATATGAGAAGAATCAGGTTGCCACGTCCTGTCCCGTGCTTCTCGGCGATCCTCTTGGGGTTCCCTGGCTCGCAACGTCACGCACCTACGCTGGATTGGGAAGACAGGTGAGGTCCGGCGTTGGGGACAGAATGCCAGAACCTCTGCTTGATGTACCCTGCCCGGTTGCCTACCCCTTCTCCGCACCCCTTGCCGGCTTCTGCCAGGTCTACCGGCTGGTACACAGGACTTTGGGGAGCGTATTCTCTGAGACGGAGGGCCGATTACACTGCCACCACATCGGCCTTACGACTGCACCATTGTCCTTCTTCAGGAACAGTTCCGCCCGTGGAAAGGGTCTACCCGCTTTCCCCCCCCCCAGTACCGGAGACTCTGGCCATGTCGGCCTACATTCAGGAGACTTGCAGAAAGGGTTTCTCAGGACGTCCTCCTCCCCAGCCGGTGCCGGGTTTGTGTTCTTAGTACAGGAAGAAGGATGGTTCACTCATAAAATCACACTTAAAATAAACGCTACCCTCTCCGGCTGATCGGCAGAACTTAGTTCGGACAGCCTCAAGGGGCTAAAGTGGTTTTCCAAGCTGGATCTGCGAGGTGCCTACAACCTCTTCAGAATTCGGGAGGGGACGAGTGGAAGACGGCGGTTTAAATAACCCGAGATGGACATTTTGAATATCTCGTAATGCCATCTTGGGAACGCTGCAACGCTCCAGCAGGTTTCAAGAATTTGTTAACGAGGTCTTCCGGGATCTCCTGTACACCTGTGTTGTGGTGTCTTGGATGACTCCTAATTTTCTCCCCGATTTCAAAACGCACCGAACCATGTGCGCCAGGTACTGCGACGGTCTGCGCAGCATCGATGTAGCCAAAACTGGGGAAAATGTTCATTCATCAGTCCAGCCTACCCTTCCTCGGGTATATCGTCTCAGCCAAGGGCCTGACAAGAATGGACCCAGCTCAAACTCTCTGCGTGCTGCAATGGCCTCGTCTGTCGCGTTCTTCTGGGCATCAGCGCTTCCTGGGCTTCGCGAATTATTGTACCGCCAAATTTATTCCCCACTTCTCCACTTTGGTGGACTCCTATCGTGCCCTACTAGGAAGAACGCGAAACCCGAGATGTTGGATCTCCTGTGGATGAGAAGGACGGTTTGTGGTCTGGAAAACTGCCTCTCCACTGCATCTGTTTTGGTCCGGCCTGATTCGAGCAAGCGTTTTCTTGGAGGTGGGATGCTTCTTCTGTGGGGGCAGGGGCGGTCTCACACAGAAGGTCACCAAGGGCACAGATTCTCAATGTGGGTTCTTCTCTAAGGACCTTTTCGCCGGCGGAGCGGAAACTATGCCATTGGGGACCGGGAATCTTGGCCATCAAGTTTGCCTGGAGGAGTGGCGACATTGCTGGAGGGGGCTCGCCATCCTCATTCGACCATATTACGGTCTTAAGAATTTACTGGTTCTTCAGACAGCCCAGCGCTTGAATCCTCGCCAAAGCCCGATGGTCGTCTTCTTTTTCTCACGCTTTCGACTTTCGCATCCATTTCCGACCTGCTGAGAAAAAACGTCAAGGCTGACGCCTCTCCAGGTGCCTCGGACGTGGCCGGTGAAGAACCCGTGTCACGAACACATCATTTCTCACGAGAACGGGTTGGTTCACGTGGCTCCGCAGATCTCCAGATCTCCCTAATGGCAAGAACTGACGTTGCCGCCCTGCACTCAGGAAGAAGGTGTTGGACTGGGGCATAGCTCAGTTTCTTGGGCTGGTCATTCCGGAGCACGGAAGTCCTACGCTTTGATTCTCACGGCACTACTGGTGGCCGACCCTGGCACAGGGATGACAAGGAACGTTCACGCTCGCCTGTATTTCAACTGTGTCGGAACAAGGTCCCATGCCTCGCCTGCAGGTCTCCTGGCATCTCTGCCGTGCCTGAGATCTATGGACGAACATAGCCTGGATTTTCATCACTGAGCTTCCGGCCTCCCCTGGTATTCGGTCATTGGTGGTTAATGACGGTTCTCGAAGATGTCCACTTCGTACCTCTCCCTGGCTGCCGTCTGCCTCCAACAATTAGCCAATTCATTTCTTACCGACATGTTTTCCGACTACTGGGTTACCTTCACACATTGTCTCCGACAGCGGTGTCCAATTTGTTTCCTAATTTTGGCGTGCACTATGCGTCCCGTCTGCAAGTCAAGCTGACTTTTCGTCACGCATTATCTAAACACTCAATCACAATGGGAGGTGGGCGGGTGAACAGATTCTGGGGATACTAGTCACTTTGTATCTGGGACGTCTGGACAACTGGGCGAGCTGCTCCCTTGGCCGAATTCTCGTACATCCATCGCGTCTGGAGGCAGACGGCGTCTCTCACATTCTTTGTAGTCTATGGCCGCATCCGCACCCCCCTCCTTCCCCTGCCATATTCGATGTGCCCGCGTCAACACCAAGTTCGGGATATACAAGGCCATCTGGCAGGAGACGCAGACTTTCCCTACTTCGGTCCTCTGCCCGTATCTTGAAGACTCTGGCTGATAAGAGGAGAAGACACCGCCCCAACATTCCTCCCAGGGGGACAAAGCTTTGGCTCTCCTCGAGGTACGTGCGCCTGAAGGTTCCTAGTCTCAAATTGGGCCATCGCTTCCTCGGACCCTTTCAAAGGTTCTTCCGGCAGTTGACACGGTGACGTTCAAGCTCTCCCTGCCCTCCATCTATCGGATCCAAAGACGCATTCCATGTCTCCGCCTCCTTAAGCGCTGTCCTAAACCAATTTCTCTCCAGGAAATGTAACTCCTTTCCCAGTAGCCAAGTCCGCCGACATCTTTGAGGTCATAAAAGGACATCTTGGAGATGAAGACGGTAAGAGGGAAGCGCTTCTTGACTCGTAGATTGGAAGGGCTTTTGGCCCCGAGGAGAGGTCCTGGGAGCAGTGAAACAATCCTGAATCATAACATCTCCGTCAGGTGATTCTCGCATCCTAAATAAGGAGGGGGAGGTCTACAGGGGGGGGGGGGTAGTGTAAGGGTTGCGCCGCGGTCCGGTCAACGGACCGCGGCTCGCACCCGTGTCCCCGCGGAAGGTCCCAGGCGGGGTCGGGTTCCGCCGCGGGTCCCAACTGCCGCACCGTGGCTGCAATCCATCCAGTCTCCTCACATGACAGCGCTCCAGTTTTTTCGTCCCGTCCCATGCTGGGGGAATGCGGAAAGCGCGACACCTAGGCGCGCGCGCTCGTTCATGTAGACTTTAAAGGGACAGTGCGCCGGTAATGGCTAATTTCTGGCGCTGTCTCTATTTAGGTTTTGGTCCCAGTCACTTCCCCGCTGGATCTTTGTTTCCCCGTGCCTTTGTGAAAGCGTTCATGTTTAGTCTATTTGCCTTTGCCGTGTACCAGACCTTGCTACGTTTCTCAAAACTACCGAACCTGGCCGCCTGCCCTGACCTTATCGCATGTCCACGACCAAGAAACATTGCCGCCTTGCCCTGACCTTATCGCCTGTCCACGAGACCACGAACCATTGCGCCTGCCCTGACCATACTGCCTGCCCCCCACTCGATTCTGAGGAATATATTTTTTAGTGTTTTTTAGTGTATAAAACAATATTTAGCATCGCTATCTTCTGATGAGCATACATTTCTATTTTTCCGTATTACAGGAGCGTATGAGGACTTTTTTTTGAAGGGGATGAACTGACGTTGTTAATTGGTACAACTTTGGCGTTTATAGGACGTTTTTGATCGTTTATTTATTCCCATTTGATTTGCTGCGGGGCGGAACAATAAATCTTAATTCTGTGATTGTTTTTTTGTTTTTTTTTTACGGCGTTCACCGTAGGGTTAATTACATGACAGATTTATAGGGCAGTAGTTACGACACGCAGCGATACCAAATATGCGAACTTTATTTCTTTTTGATCATTTTTGGGGCGATTGGCGTTTGTAAAGGGGAAAAAAAGTTGAGCGGTGTTCGTATTGTTATTTTATTTTTGTGTTTGTTGTGTTTACATCGCGTATTCCCTTTTTTTTTACTTGTTTCCAAATTATTTTTTACTTTGTTCCCCATAGGGGATTTGAATGAGAGATCTTTAGATCTCTCATTCAATAGGAATCTGTACATAGCTGTTTGCTATGACTGGTTTCCTATGGTAACTGTCTGTCACGATGCCGGGGTCATGCCCACAGGGCACGGACCAGAGGCGTCGTGACGTCATAGACAACCCGGATGTGTCTGTAGGGAGGCAGGAGCTGCACGGATCGGCGATCCGTGCGCTGCTGCTGCGACAGAGACGCAGGAGGAGCGCTTCACTCTGCTCGGTCTCTCTTAATTATTGCGACCCGATCGTAATATACAGCTGACACCCCGCGCCGATCCCGCGAGCTCTGCCTTAGAGTTCGCGCGATCCTCAGGACGTATCCATACGTCCAGGTGCGTGAACCCCCAAACGACCTGGACGTATGGATACGGCCAAGGTTGTGAAGGGGTTAAACTGTTGAGCATAAACTCCAATAAAAACTAAACCTATAAAACAAAAGGCACAATTGCATTTTATTCCTGTTCACTCCTCAACATTTTTTTATTTTGGGGAGGAGGGGCAAGAGGGAACATACATTTTGGCTGTATACCTTGTTTTTCTTTGACCCCATTTGAATTTTTTTTTTATTATATTGGACAATTCCTTTTAATAGAAGTAATTTTCTGCAGTGCTCTACACCACAGACATGTGCCACGCCAAGTAGGGAACCTGTTGTTGAAAAGTATTGGTCCACAGATGGGGTCTGTGAGTTGGGGGGTCTCAAGTTGAAGCTTTGCAGCCGGACCTATGAGTCTTTAGTTACGCCCCTGTACACACAAACATACATACAAGCACATAAACCTTCTTAGATATATACCTACATGTCCAATACAGATCTGTACAGCCTATTAGTCAACTTAGCAAAAACCTAAATTTTTAGGATACCTCTACCATGATAAAACAAAAAAGCTTATACTCGCCTCTGCTCTCATCTACATTCCAGCAGTTCCGCTCTCTCATTCTTTGGCTTCAGCCAAACGGAATGCTACTGCTACAGTGGTCACATAACAATTACCAATCCACTTGGAGTGTTCACTTGCCAATGGTATGAGGAGAGGGGAGTATAATCTTTTTTTAATTTTTTTTTATTTTTATTTTATCAGGGCGGATGAGCTGGAGGATCCCTTTTAAAATTTTTAAAAAAAACCTGAACACCAGCACACACCACCCTGGATCATGCATAAAATAACAACAAACACATAGAAAAAGCACCAAAAGACAAACCTTTTGAAAATACATTTAGGGCCCAAAAAAACCCCCTTTTTAGCCACAAAAAGAAACAAGGGAAAGAAGAATGTCGGGGGGTTTTTGTCCGAAAAAAGGGTAGCGAATACGAGTGGCTCATCTCTTGTGGGCCACATATAATTGATGTGGCAGGCCAGGTTTGGGGAGCAACCATGTTTTAATGTATCGAACATGATAAAAATTTATTTTAAAAAAATGGTAAAATTTGCCAATGTTTTACTATTAAACCTAGAGTTTTTAAGTAACCTTGGTCAGGAGGGGTTCGCAACCTAATGTCTTATTCTTGAGTATGTACCTAAGTAGGTAGCACTCCAGTTGAGTTTGAGACTTTGTAGCATGGCTTCAAAATTAAAGGGGTATTCCCATCTTGCTACTTCCATTCACGGCCTGGTTTGTGCTGGCCTCTCTTAGCTGGCCGTGTGTGCTTCACTCTTTCTGTTTACTTCTATGGGAATTCCGAGCACAGTCAAGCAGATGTACATGACAGTACTTGGAACTCTCATAACACTGGAGAAAGAGAACTGCACATGGACAGCCAGCTTTCTGTTCCCTGTGGCTGGCACAAACAAGAATGGAAATGAGAATGGAAGTAACGAGATGGGAATACCCCTTTAAGGCACTAGGACAATATATGACACCTTCTAGTTCTATCATTTTAAAATCTGTGATAGCCTGCACTAAAAACATTTTCAGCAGGTTATTAAAGAAGGGGTTAACTAATGATTGCTGCTGTCCAAATTGCATCAGGGATCAGACCATTATGAAAAGGAAATGTCAATTCTGTGCTTTTGGCTGCAATATTTTCGCTTAACACTGGGAATGAATTCAAAACTGCTGTGGTACTGTTGTTTGAAGCTTTTATCCTCCTAAGCAACTAAATATTTTAAGCCAGAAAGAAAAGTGTGAATGCTGTTAGTTTCTCGAAGTCACTGTCGTCTATTAACCCCATTCAGTGCCAGATGGCCTGGCTCCTCTACAAGTGAATGGGGTTAAGTTAGAAGTTCATTATAACTTACCAGCAGAAATTCCTATTTGTAAAAACAAGTGTACAAATACAATTAGACCACAGTTCAGAAAACATAGGTGCATGAATCTATTTAAAAAAGCCACAAATGTGTGAATGTACTGAAACCTCATGGAAACTGCTAATTGTGATTAAGTTTTGACACAGAGCTGTTTGGCATTTTATAGCATCTACATATTTTTATTCACAATAAACAATCTTGCGAATACCTTAAAAATTGTGGATACCTTAAAAGAATGGTAGTTGTAGCAGATGTCCTGGGTCACACATTTTGGTGGACAACACATTTTGTTGCCCTGGGCAGATAAGGTAAATTGCAATTCCTACAAAAACATTCAATTTATAATGAAGGGTTTTTGGGACATTTCTGAGTTTCTGGTGTCCAGTAGTTTACCCATCTTCTCTGGATTCTGCCTTGTCCATTGCCTAAGCACTGACCCACAACTAGATTGGCAGCCACTGAGAGTGCAGGGATCTTGCCATACAGACCGCCAGGGGGAGGTATATAGTCACTAACTTTCACCAATGCAGTGTATTTATATACAGACTCACACACCATACTTGCTTCTATTAACCTGGTGACATCAGGGAGATTATGATTAATGTTGTAGTAAGTGATGAACATAAATTTCTGTGTTTGACAATTTACATAGGCCATGCCACTAACCCAGAAATAGCATAATAGAGCCCTCCTTTGTGTTCCCACACAGTGACATTCCCTGTAAGTGTGCACCACAAAGTACTAATTCCTCCTTAGTGCCCCAGTAATACTGCTCCCTTACAGTAATGATGATCACTTTGTGCCCTTCACAAAATGCTTCTCTCCTTTATGCCCTCATATAGAAGTAATCCTTTTATGTACACCTAAAGTAATATATCTGTCTTAGTGTCCCAAATGCCCCCTTATAAAATTATATTGCTCCCACTGTGTCCAACTCAAAGTATTAAGATATCCTTTGTGCCCTACTTTAATAGTGCCCCGGCAACAATTTTCACTTTGTGTCTGCCACATATTAATAGTGCTCACCTTTGTTTCTTCAGGCAAAAAACTAATACCATTCCAGGTCGACCACAGTGACTCTAATCCCGTACATCCAACTGGGTGGAGGTGGTATGTACTTGTCAGTGCATTATGCCACCTGCACTGGTTCTGCAGATTAAATCCTGTGCACATTCCTTAAGTATCCTGTGCCTTACCAATGTGAATGGTGGGACAGGGCGCTGTCAGCTGATCCACCACAGTATTCAGCTGCATATATGCACATCCTGAATCATTTGCCAGAAAAGGCCAGTGACAGTCAAACTGAAGCTTGACCCTATAAGGGGGCAGTTTTAAAATTTTTATGTACAATACCGCATAAGGGTCTAAAATCAAGGATGACATTCATCTTTCACACTAGTCACATTAGTAAGGCACAGGATACTCCAGAATAACTTTTGCATTTACTTGGATTTAGCTCATAACTTTTGCCACATTCATTCCCCTATATTATCCAGTCATTTTTTAAGGTCAGCTAAGTAGATGAGTACTTAGGTGACATATAATCTGTACATATCCTTAGACTTTGTGAGACTTTGTGAAATTACAACCATTTTAAGAACTGTTCATTTTCTTTTCATGTGAGGTTTAAATCTTTAATGGTGTAAAACTTGAGGGTTTTCTATTTATGTATGACTTTGCCTAAGCCACAAAGTCTAATAGCTGACTGTTGCCTTTGTGCCTTTCATTGAGAACTGGGTCTGGATTTTAGAACAGATTATCATCCTTTATAAACTGCAAAAAAGATACCACAAGGAGTGAGGGGGCACTGAATATGGCATATGCTGTTGTGCTTTTCCCTGTGGCAGCATTGTGACTAAAATAATCTGTTGCTTATGTGTCGTTTAAAGGTTGCCATTAAATTAAGAACATAAGCCACATGAAGCCGTGGTGTTCCTACTAATGTCCCAAACTCTGACATTTCTAGTTACACAGCATTTCATAAACATTTCATGAGAAATCACAGGAAATCAATAAAAGCCAAATGTGCACAAATCCAAGTGAATTTCTCAAGCCAAAAAACATAACATGAAAGGAAGAAGGTTGAAACCACATGGAAAAACGAATAAATGCAGAAGCAAGGAATAGACAAACAACTCGCTGACTGGGATACAAAAATACAACTTTACTGAATACTATATGAACAGTGGAGGTGACAGTTAAATTCATATACCTCAATATAGGTTTTTGTCCTGTGCATGAACGGATATTGTGTTACTTGTCTTATTAAGGAGGATCACTTTATAGTGTGGAACACAACAGTTACCTGACCCAGAATTTTTTTATTCAAAATGTTGAATTAATGTTGTGTGCTTAATAAGCTTGTTATCAGTGCTGTCTGCCAAAGTAATAGTGGAATAGTGAGGTCTCTGGCAATCTCACACCTATGTGGTTTGTTGTAAGAGAATATTGGTAGAGCTAAGTAATACTCACTATGGAGATAATCTGACATAAAGGTCACACTGACTAACTCTGCAGAGAGCTTATGTAGAACATACTTTCCTTTAGAACTAAATAGTTATATAGCCCAAAAAACATCATCTAAGAACTTATCCAGTGTCAGAATGGGGTATCTATGGCCCACCCTACAGCTAATGTAGATGACTGCACATATTGCCTCTGAAAAGCAACCCCAGGCATTCTGTGCCTAGGGGCCCACCAGAAGTTTCCCCTAATGACCTGTGGGTCTGTCTGAGCCTAGAATTAACTCAAAAGCTGTCTTATTAAGCAAGAGCGCTTCACAAAGTTAGTGCTTCTGTTTAATTTGGTGGCTGTACGGGTACCTTCAATTTCTCTGTTTAGATGATGTTAAAAATTAGTGTTCACAAAAGTTTGCAAAATTTTCTGTGTCTTGATTATGCTTTAAAAAAAAAAAAAAACAGTTGCCACTTGCCAAAGCACAAAATGGTTACCTTAGATAAACTTACAACCAATATAAACAGCTACGGGCATTGTGACATTGTAGAATGTAAAAAAAAGAAAAATGTCTGACCTATGAAAACGAGCAAGTCTTTGAAATGTTAAGTTACTGCTGCAGCCGTATTTAATATAGAACCTTAGATGTCCAGAAGGATTATAACTTAATGCCTTTGATCATACCCTTTTCAAGTTTTTCTTTTTTTTCTTCATTTTAAAAGGGGTGCCACAGGCTCCCATGTAAGTTATGCCTTTGCTTAGCAACGTAAATCTCATTATACATCACTTCCATTTTTTAAATCTCTCAAGAATTACAAATGTAAAGATAAACTAAAATTAATTTCTCATAAATGTTAGCACCCTCTTTTTCCTAGCATATGAAACCTTGTTCAATTAAATGAAGATGACTACTCATAAAAGCTTGATTTCTTCCTTCATTTCTCTTCATCCCTTAATCCTTCTTGGATAGAAAGCATGTTGAGTTAAATTCCAATCATCAATTAACTCCTTTTTTATTTCAGATGTGTCTTTATTTTAAAATGTGGGGAAGCATTTTGATTTTTAAAACTTAATTGAAAGAGATTACTTTATTGCACAAACCAGTCATTTAATTTTTAAAATGAAAAACGCCTAAGCTGCCGAGCATAAAATATTGCTGGAAGATTATTTGCTGTGGTCTCCGCTATGATTTTGGTGTTATAGAGTTTATATGCTCTCTGCCTTTTGCAATTTCTAATAAATTAAACTTCTGCAACTCTTACTGGAAATATGTATTTAGAACTATGGGTCTAGGAAATAGTTATATTTAATGAACCAGTGAATTAATCAATATGGGAGCCTTTGCATATTATTTCCACCTAGTCAAAATGGCAGGGAAATGAACATGTAAATGCAGCACACACATACCTTAGCAGCCAGCCCTGGAGAGTAGCTGATTGTTTATCATTAACTAAAAGGTGCTAAAGACAATATAAATAATTAATTAGGAGAACAATAAGTAGAATTTCCAGTTTGCAGTGACACCATAAGAAATGTAAGAATTGTTTTGGCGTGCCTTATTCTAAGTACAATGCTCAATGCTACATGTGCATGTTAAAATCAGGGCCCTCAACATCATCACATTTCACAATACACAATCCTATCAGCATCAGTGGCAAAGCTTTTATAGATGTGGTTAAACATGAGACAAAATTATTATAAATGTTCAAGAGTCTCCCATTACATTGTAACATTAGAGGGTTAAAATAAAAAAAGTCAGCTATACCCTCCAGTTTAATCCCCTAATGCTTCCAGCACTCCAGTTCATCATGATGGGCATTGTTTATTTGGCTGCAGCAGAATAGTTTCCTTATGCGTATGAAACCACTGCAGACAAGTACTGGCTTCAACGACTTTGTGCCATATATTTCTAAGGCCAATAATCAACTGCCCTGTTGATGTGGGTGTATAGCACATCATTGCAGGAGCCAAGTAAACAGTCTGGAAAAGAGGACAGCACTAGAAGCAGTGGGGAATTGATGAAAATAGCTTACTTGGTCACAAATATACATTTATACAACTTCTCTGCTTTGGGTTAGCCCTTTCCCGGACACTCAACAGTTTTGTCAAGCGGTATCCATCCTATAGGACCTTGACAACTCAGCAGCCAAGCGATTGTGGTAGAAAAGTTCAGGTTGGCTAAGTACTCAAAGTTGTGCCTGGACAACTCGTGGTACTTCAAGCCTGAATAAAAATCCAAATAAATACTTCTTTCCAGCAGCAAAATAAGAATAAGACCACAATATCATTTAACATTTCATAAAACATCAATAACTGGATCCATTATTCCATATTGCTGATGGGTTTCAAGTCCGCAGCCAACTATGACTAAGAGTCACACGGGCTCAGAATGCAGCAATGTGGAATGACTAACCAAGACACAAGTGTTTTTGTTTTTTTTGTAGATTAAATAAAGTTTTTATTCTTATTTTACTTATTTGACTTTCTTTGGATGTTCTTCACTTTTTCCATGAGTACAATTTATCTGAACAGAGCTGATCCACTCCAATGTTTTCAGTAGAGAAAGCTTAGAAAATGTCTAGTGGTCATGCTGTGTACATTAGGAAAACCTTCCCCCTTATTATGTACTCCCGTGATACCTTTCTTTGGTTGCTACACTATACTGCCACAGTACTTTCAGTGCTTTTTTCCAGGTTTAGCCACAACTCCATGCTTTCAGTTTAGTAGTGTAGTTAAACCCCATTCACTTTCAGGGACATATTTCATGCATATAGTGGAGAAAAAAAGTATTTAGTCAGCCACTTATTGTGCAAGTTCTCCCACTTAACAAGATGAGAGAGGCCTGTAATTGACATCTTATGTAGACCTCAACTATGAGAGACAAAATGAGAAAGCAAATCCCAAAATCGCATTGTCTGATTTGGAAAGAATTTATTTGCAAATTATGGTGGAAAATTTATATTTGGTGAATAACAAAAGTTTTCTGTAAGTCTTCACAAGGTTGGCACACACTGTTGCTGGTATGTTGGCCCATTCCTCCATGCAGATCTCCTCTAGAGCAGTGATGTTTTGGGTCTGTCGCTGGGCAACACAGACTTCAACTCCCTCCAAAGATTTTCTATGGGGTTGAGATCTGGATACTGGCTAGGCCACTCCAGGCCCCCCTGAGGAAGCGTTATATATAGAGATGGGCGAATTTCTCAAAAATTCGATTCGGTCACTTCGCCGAATTTTCCGACAAAATTTGTTTCGTTCCGAATTACTTCGGCACGAATCGCGTTAAAAAGCAGCTATTTCCAGGCTGCACAGAGCCTGCAGGGTGCTGTAGAACGTTGTGCCATGCTTAAATATGCAGAGGGAGCTTGGTTTGGTCTTCATACAATGTTGTGTTTTTAGTATGACACCAGATGACTGCCCGCCGCTCTTAGAATCGCTTCACTATAAAATTTCCCTGGGCAAATTAAGAGGGCAAAACTGACCAAAAAACTCAAGCGGGAATGTAGCCTGATAAAGGTTCATGCCAGCGAAAGCGGAAAAAAACAAGCTGAGAGCTCAGGTGGCAACATTAGTGGGCAGAGTGTGGAGGTGACGGCGGCAGCCACAGCAGCATGAGGTCAGGCAGTGGCACAAATGGGCATTCTGGAGGTGGGCAAAACACGAGGGAAACCACAAGTGGCAAATGACTGAGACGGAGGTCACGGCGGGGGGCAGCAGTATGAGTCAGGGGAGTGGCACAATGACTTCTGGAGGTGGCAAAAAAGGAGGAACCCAGAAAAGGCACAAT